>JAQIXS010000565.1:0-43280 GCA_034700785.1 Rossiulus vilnensis | reverse complement strand
GGTCATGAATTTCACCTTGGTGCTTTATGGCTCTATACCTGCTAGTTGCTCTCTTTGGCAAACTGCGAGGAAGAATGGGAAGACACCAGCCATAAACGTAACGATGCAGGAACGCGCTACATGATCGCAGCATCCCAGCCGTTTTAGAAAATGCGCATTTCTAATAGCGGATCCATAAAACCGCTTTGAAACTTTGAAGAAAATCTGTTGTTGCTGGATGGCTGATGCCGTATCTCTATAATTCGTAGAGAACGAGTGAACCGAGAGTGCTGAGATTTTGGACCTAGGGTCACATTTGCAGATTCTAAGAGGCTGGTATGGTACGTGTGTTAGCGAGATCAAAATGGTAAATTTTAGCAAGGTCGTTTCTGATGTATGAATGCTTGACCACAAAGCTATCGGTTAAACGTGCCGCAGTGATAATTTGAAAGAATACAATTGTACAAAAATTAGATGATTTTTTTTCAATGGCTATGCATGTAGTTTATTGCCCAGATCAGTGTTAAAACATTTGGGTTGTTTATTCCCATTGTTGTGTAAAAGTGGAAAATTGAACAGTCATAAATTCCAAGTATGGTAACGTTTCCCTTCAGAATTAACCGGTGATTGCTGAGAGCAATAAAGTTTAATTTAGGATTCCTCATAGAGAAGTTGAAATGCGTCACATTAAGTTACTGCATTTTGACTTATAAAAAAGTGTATTTTATTGTGCAAAAACTTAATGCATTCTAGTATATCAGAAATACGAGAGTGTTACTCAAATGAAATAGGATTTGCAATGAAATACCTGTACACTGAGATTAAGACGAGAGGCATTTTGCATTTTTTGTTGTTGTTGAAAATTTCAGTTGGTGAAAGGGTATAATTAAACGTATCATTAAGGTGTCGAACCTGCCATTCAAATTCAATTATGGAAATACGAACTCATTCGGATCTCCCTACCATTGGTCTTATTTTACGCATGCCATCAGACGTTGGAATTTGTCCCACCTAACGTTGTCTCATAGCTTTCTTTGCTGATGTCATTCATAACCCATAAAAAATGCTCTCGTTGACCAACATTGAGCTTCCGAATAATGATTTCGAATATGCGAAAATTGCAGGTGGGTAATATGACGTCTTTATTGTTCTTGAGGATTTTTGGTTCTTTATCGGTTTGGTTGAGGCTTTTTTTTTGTAGTCGAAGTGATATCGGGACTGAGTGTTTAGCAAACGAAGCCATACAAGTTCGTACAAAACAGAATCTTGTCTAGATGCTTAAGGCAACTTCGTGATTCCGTTTTCGTTGCATTTCGGGCGATAGTGTGTAAGAATGCTGAGGAAGGGCTGTCTAGACCCATTGATTTCTGAAAAAATAGTCTGATATAGGTGCAGTCCAATGAGTTTTTTGTTATTTTTTTTGCATAATGACAACACTTCTGGAAATAAACTTGGACGGCTGTCCAAGATACGCTTATTTCTGGTGTTATGCGTGGAATTGTGGCTGACAAATACGGAAATGCAGATGATATGGAGCGGTGTTCATATACAAACGGCTGTTGGCGCCGCTTGTGTGATTGATATGTGTACTGGAACCCCATGCGAAGAAAATTCGATCCTTCTCCCATCATGTCATTGCTTGTTGGTACTTCCGACAAGTATACACGAGTCAAGCTCTGGCTGAATTATTAAGTTTCACTGTTCCCCGAGATTCTGTTTTACTGATAAGTAATTTTCAAACTAATTATGGAAAACGTTTGAAAACGTTGGGCGGATAGAGTATTATTCGTCGTACAATTTCTGAATAATATGTATGTACATTGTACAGGTACTGTATGTAACCTTTATCACTGTTTTTTTCGAAAATTGTTATCCTCATTTTTACTACGGATGACTGATTTTTGGTAAGAACTGCATACGGTTATTTAAAGTTGAAAATTTCTTAATTAAAGCGTGCATTTTTCGAAGTACAGGCGGATCAGCTTTTTTTCTAAATCGAATTTTCAATTTCTTGGAATAGGAAATTGAACTGAAGCCTTGTTAGGTTGTTATTTGAGCATAACGCATATAATACTATTCACGAAAATAATAAGTCTAGCTTAAGATTCCTGGTATAATGAAATTGGCCCTATGGTATGCACTCGTCGGTGTTTCAATATTCCACTATACGGCATTGCAATCAGCTTGATCGCAATGGAAAAAGAAAGGACTCAAGAAAAAAAGGATAAATGTAAGTTCTTAAATATGAAAAAGGTCTTCTAGAACGGAAATGAAAATATTGATCTTTTGCAAATCTGTGGCTCATTCACCCTCGTAAGAAAAGAAAGCCTGATATATTTCGCTTTACCTTTAGCACATCCGACAATTTCACGTAAGCTTATTAGTGTCGCTAATTGAAAATACGCAATTTCCGCGACCATGTTTACCATTTAACATGTGAGACGGTATAAACACTATACCTTAAATTTGTCTATCGAAATTAAAACGTTTGATGGAAATGAGATAGACTTGAAAACACTTAAATTATTTTGAAAAAAAAATATCTAAAATATCTTCTTCTATATTTACGAACTTGTACTAGCGCTATTTTAATAACCTTTTGCTATCCAAAACTTAAAAGTGCTTATGTCCAAAACATATTTAGCAATAGTTTCTAGAGTACATGTGTTTATGAAAGGAATCGGGTCAAAACGTTCAAATGCTTGCATTGTTTATCATATACGTTTTCTCAGCGTCATATGGATAAAACCTAAAATGATACTAGCAGTGTTACTACAGTATTACTGATGTAATAATAAACTATACCATTGTATTCCTTAAACATATACATTTACATGCATGTACTTTCATTATGCATCATTTCATTTCCTTGGATGGTAGTCAAATTGGCTATTTGAATGTTTCTTTAACATGTAATATGGTTTATATATATTGCTAAACTGAATCTTACATCAAAGGAAATGAATTGCGACGGATTGTGCTTTTGGTGATAACGCAAACATCGGTGACTTAATATTTATATTGTGCGCTTTGCTGCTCTGTATTTTAATTACATCCGCATGGAAGCAAAGATTTTGAAATACAGAAAAAGTTTACTGAGCTTCATGAATTAATTAGGGTAATTTATTTATGTGGGAAATCGCAAGTGAAAAGCTACTGTTCTGAATTTTAATGCACGGCAATCGGTGTTTTTTTAACTTGCAAGAATGGAATAAATGTACGTGCTTGACTACCAAGAAAGATTTGTTAAAGAGAATCGTTGCAAAGACGAGTTAATGCCACGCTTGATTTTCTATTTGTAATGCAACGTGCACATTTGCTGAAGCATTTACGAAAATAATATTACGCTGTTCACAGGCATTTTGAAAAATAAGACCGATACGTTAGATCCAAATGAGCTATAAGTTCCATTATAGTAGATTGGAATGATAAGTTCTACCACCTCGGTGGCTACGCTTATAGATTCCCTTCATCGTACTGGAACTAACATTACATGAAAACATACAATTTATAAAAAGATCCCCGATTAGAGCCTTCCTTGCGCTTAACTCACTCTGTAAGGATTTCAAATCGAATAACAAGTTCGAGACAAGGTCTGGCTATGTGCACATACATGTACCTGTACATCGAGTATTTTTAAACGTCACTGAGGAAGTCTGAAAAACATGAACAATTGATTAGTTGAACCAGTCATTTTCATTTTTCTTATGTAAGCATTTCAAAGCATGCATGTCATCAGAAATTGATTCCTAAATACTTTATAGATGTAACAACTTTTAAAGAAACACTTTTCAAATTGTGCAAAGGTCCTTGACCTTTAAAGAGGAAGCCTTACGACCAAGCGCTTTTGTTTATGAAGATTATGCTATTGTGTTCTACATCAGTTTGATTGTAACATCACGGACCCTTTGAAATTAAAAACAAAAAATCTTCCAATTTGACTTTTAACATACAGTGAAAAATCATTAACATACGTGGTTCATATATGGTTTTTATTATTATTATTATTTTTGTTTGTATGAAAAAAAGTGTGGGCAGATCATTAATAAACAGTAGAAACAAAAATCGAAATAACACAGCACATGTACAGTACATCCTTTAAGCACTCCAGATTGCACCTTAATCCAATTAGATTCGCTCTCATCAATAACATATTCCTGACTACACATTCCATAATTATATGCAATCTTTGTTTGGAAATAACTAAAATTCTTTTTAAACATCATTTGTGAGGAATTGTGCCAAATGTTTAAGAAAAGTCAATAAAAATTCATCGATTTCTTTTCCTTCATCTAAAGCAACATGAAGAGCATGTGCAAATGGTTTTAGTTTAAATATTACAATGTATGTATGGGATTGATCATTGCAACCAAATCCTGATAGTAATTCAAACTTTGTATGCCAAGGTTTTCGGTTGCTAACTTAAAAATAGTGCGGCGGCAAGACAGTATTACAAGCAGACAAACATTCCTCCTTAATGCAGTATTATGCTGCAATACATCGTGTAACAAAAATATTCACAGCAACAATTTGTCTGTATCAACATTGCGTGTCTCAAACCTGTTGGACAGGTTACAGAGAAGTTATCAAATATTTGGAATAGGTTTTAAATGAAGAAAGCAGTTTGTATCTCTTTAAAACTTACTTTAAGAATATAATTAAGCCAAGGATTTGGTCCTCAAATACATATTGATTAAATTTAGAGAGTGAATGTTTGTCCGTGTATTTTCCTGTTTTAAATTGATTTTAAACGGCACTTTTTTCTTCTCTTGAACAAACGTGCAAATAATGATGAATCAAGAAGGAAAAAGTACCGATTTGCGTATACTGATCCCTGTTTTCTTAACCAACGTCATTTCAGTTTGCATCGTGTCGAATTCATCTTTTTTAAAGCGCAATTTTTTATCTACCCCCCGCAATCGTCGCGCTTTCGCCCATTAGCACGCGCTGGCAAATGGGGGCTCGGATCGCAAATTTTCGCCCCGATCCGTCAGCCCCAATTCTCGCTCTTGCAAATGGGCTGCAATTTCCATCGAGGGTCCATTAAAGGTTGCGCGAGAAAAAAAGGGAGCGCTAACTATCCCTTTTTAACTATATCGCTTTCATCCTATTATTATTTTACGTTTTGCGCAGTGCACGCATTCCTGCAACGCCAAAGCGACCAATGGGAAGCGGGCGAGTTTCTTCGCCGTTGCCATGGCAGCCGCGATGCTGCGTTGCCAGGGCGACCTGGGCCTTTTTTCCTTCTCCACTATTAAACAATTAATTGCGTTTTTTATTTAATGTGCTGCTTGGGCCTGCATGTAACGGCGGAGTAATGAAGCCCTCGTGGTCCCTGCATTATTCAGGAGCCAGGACCCGGCCCCTGGGAAAGGCCTGGGTGAAGGCCTCCAGAACACTTGAGAAATTCAGTTTTTCTTTAGAAATGTTCGACTTGAAGAAGCACTGATATGCGACTTTTTCCGCTATTTAAACGTCGAAAGTCAATGAAGTCTTGCCTTTTGTGAATACCAAAATATAAAGAAATGTTTTTCACACGTTCTTCTATATTACCACATGTCCAGCATGTCTGTAGTCTGTTCAACACTATAAAGTAATGGGGATTGAAATGGACCAGTGGATTCCAAGAATCTGTTAACGATTAATCTTGTCAGTCCAGTGGCTCATTCGCCATCCGTTGACATCGGTGGCATTCTTCCATCTGGAAGACGTAATCTACATGTTTAAGTTGAATATCTTTGAATTTGGCTCAGTCCATTCTAGTTTTAATCAGATTATAAATCACGTTAAATTCCGATACGGTCACAATAATGCTCAGATGTTCCAAATGTGCATGTCGTAGACATGTTTTGAAGTAACCTATCTATACCATCTTAATGTGTTCTTTACCTGAATTACTTCTTTAATTGGATTTTTTTACTAAGGGTTTAGCGTTACACTTCTAGTTCGATTAATAAAAAAACGATGCTCAGATCACGTATCATCAAACAAGTCTTTAAAGTGTAAAGACGTGTTTCCAGAATACTTGGAAAGGGGCGAAAGTGTAATTTTCGGCAAAGCACGTAACTCTTTTAAAAATTCTCCACTTGGACGCTCGTAGGCTTAGCCAATGATAAGTCGCTTTGCTCAAATTACTTGTTTTTCTGTTTTCCTCTAGGCCTCACTCGATATCTGGCAGCAATTAAACTGAAAAATGACTCTTACATTCCTCGGGCAGACGCCATTTTCTCGGTCTCGTACAACAGGAGTCGTGACTACATCAGCAGGGAGGTAAGGTCCCTATCGATTCGTGTAATTACTATTTGCTAACGAGCGCTTTTTTAATTAGTCGGCTTATGGGATCGGGTTGGCGGGCTAATTAGTTGCCGGTACTCGAGGGCCCTTCCCCGCCAACCCTAGCCGCCTTTTGAGCGGTTAAGAAGCTAGCAAAGCCGCGATGAACTCCAACTTTTTGTTCCGAGAGAGATACCCCTGGAACAAACGCCATCCGAACCTCAAATTGAATGTATTAATTTGCTCTGCATCCGTGTGCAATCACTGGTGATGAGCTCATTAACCGGGGTTCGCTTTATACAGCAAAAAAAAAGCGACGTTCTAAGCCATGCCACAGGTCCAAAAGCAGGCTCTTGAACCGCATCGGAAATTAAAAATCTTCTCCGCAACATGTTGTTCTCTTCTAAATTCCCTTTTCTTCTGCAATTATTACCGGAAAAAGCATCCATATTTTATGTTGGCTTTGTGTGCAGAAATTGGATTTAAATTTTGGAAGTTTGGCGTAAACAAATCTGCAAGAAATGTTTTATTTTAGACTGAACCAAAAGGATGCTTCAACTGTTTATTATAATTGCAAAATTTATTTTCCCCAGTGTAAAACTAGTCGTCCACTAGGGGGTCTCCGTTATGTTTTATCATTTCAAAATGTCACGTTTATTTATATAAAATAATTACATTTTGAAAAAAAACCCTATCCGATATCCTAAAAAAGGGCCTTGCAATGCAACTTTGCATTTTGGGTTGCATAGATTTCTTTCAGATTTATTAACAAGTGTGAGGTAAATGTTTTGCAAGGTTTTTGGCACAGCATTAAGTGGGTCTGTTTTTCTTGAAAAAAATTCCGAATTTTTTCTCTTGATAGTTATTTTCATCTTGCAAATTACTTCTATTTAGTAAAAGGCAATTGTGAAAACCGTTCATTATTTGAAACTTGTGCTGTTCTCTTGAAGCCATTCAGTCTCTCTGTAATTGAGTCTTCAATTTTTGATGCAAGCGATGATCTCTAAAAGCCAGTCTAGGTTTTCTAATGCCAGTTAACTTACTTGCATCGCAATTGCATGCTTCCTCGATTGAGTCACTTTTCTTTATTAGATCTTGATTTCTTCGAGTGAGTCGTTATCAATATACAGAACTGTTAGACGTTTCAAAGCCTAAGCTATGAAATTAAAATCAGAACAGCTCTTAATAAGACCTGTAGAAGTGGGGCTTTCTAACAGACTTGGGTTTTAAGAGATTCCAGTTGTCGCGTGACTGTAATTTAATAGCAGTCATCCGTAAGTCGAATCCATGTAGTGGAAGCGCCATTCAAATTCTTCGCTAAAACGCCAAGCAAATACGGATTCGTAATATCGATCATTCTATTTCCATGATACAATTGGCAATGAAACGTTCTTCGATAATAAAGGCGCCTGACTTGCTGACTGTTCAATCAAATAGTGGTGCTTATTCAACGTTTCTAACCACTCTAGTAGGAAGCTCACCCCAGCTTTTTGCATTAAAGCTAATTAAGAGCAGCTACAAAATATGAATATTCCTGCTGTGCCGATAAATACAATATGAGGATTACATTTCATTGGGCAAAAATGTCAGTATTGTATTCTCATGCATTATCATGCCTCCGCCTGGCGTAAACCTGGCTTTATTCCTAGTTGTATTAGAGTAGCTAATTGGTGCCAACGTTAACCCAAACAACAAATCAGCCGCCAAATCTTCGAACTGTTTTCCAGATGAATTCCGCAATAAATCTTCTAGAACACTACTGCTCTAAAAATAGGATCTTCAATTTGTGTCCTCTCATCTATCTTTCTTCTAAGTTCCTGCTGTCTTCTAACCCCTGCTACGCCACTACATGTGTTTTCGTATTGTAAAAGTTGAATGGACAAAGTCTCTAATATCCCACGAATTCTCTGGAATCATTCATAATCCTCCTTGGTCAGCTGACTAGCCAACCGGAAGCAGGATCGCTTGCAGAGACGGGTTTAACCAACCGGAACATGCGCGTGCAGGGGAGGAATGCCAAAGAAAGCATACATCTGCATGCATATTTTTGCTGTTTTTTTTGGTGATGCAAAATGGATGAAGCCTTTCGTGTTCTGGTCCCAGATGCTCGCTTCGTTAGGCTTGCTGGCTAAGTGGATTTGACGAAGAAGTGAGAGGACCGGAAGGTGGCTTCGTTCTCCAACATACGCATGCTAATGCGGTTGGATGCTGTGCGCCAAGGAATGCGTGGGCAAAGTGGCAATCGGCATCATCTTTCTGATGCAATTACAAGCGCAGACAATAAGGAAAATGGCGTCGAGCGAATTTGCTCGGGGATACTTAGGAGGCAGGATATCATATATTATAAATGGAACCGAGAAGATAAGGAGGCAAATTCCTGCCGGATTGTTCTTTTATCGCTACGCCTTGGATGCGGCACGTCTAGAACAAGCCGTTAACCGCTAATTTCGTCTTTGTGCGCGCAAATGGCCTAATCTCGAGGAAAAAATGAGCGTTAGGCTGTGTTTTGTGGGCCAGCTTTTTGTGAATATGTATATAGTTTTTAAAAGCCTCTTAAACGCATGGACTGCACTTAATTTCCACATTGTGGTGGTGCTTTTGTCTCTCAGTCAGTGCTCCCGTGAAACCAAACAATAGTCCTTTCCGCATCCTTTACCGATTCGCCATTATGGAGGAATGGAGGATTGCTGTAGTCTGTGGACGATTTATTATCGAAGCATGCGTCGTGATTAATAGGATACTGTTCATGTTGTAAATACGATCCGAATTTCAAATTAAGGTTTCCGATTTAGAGCTGTTAGAATTAAAAACGTGCAAAATAAGTAACCAAAAAACATTCTGTAATGATGCAGATTGAATACATTTAACACGTGCACTCTGAAATATAAAGGGTGTACAGTACATTGTGTCATTATCTTCCACACCGATCTTCCGAATTTTATAATTTTCTGGTCTCACGCATAGGTTAATTTTCAAATTTTGTTATTCGCCATTAAGTTTAATCCGTACGTATTCGTGTTGTTAAAACATGTAATCAATAAAACATCAGTAACTTTACAGAATGATAGCAATGTTATTTATTAGGGGCCATCCATATATGACGTCGTGCAATTTTCCTGATTTCTTTTATATAGCTGTGTCCGTTTTCCTCAACCCCCACTTCCATGCCCTGAACGTACTTCATGGATGACCGCTAAATGGTTTTCTCAAAATGGTCTCCAAAACATGGCATGGACATGTAGTCTAATGTGGATGCATGCCTTTGAGATAATTTTGACGAGTACATGTGCATAATTGAAAACTTAAGTCATTACAGTTAATGCATTCATTTGCTGAAATTGTTAAGAAAATTTTAAATAGATTCTGCATTTAAGGACGACTGTTGTTGCTTTAAATGCATTACTGTATATCCTGCAGGCTCCAATAGGCCTAGATTTTCTGTATGCAATTTGACGACTGGTTTGGAAACAGTTTTCTGTATCAATTAATGCGTCTCAAATGGCAGTTCTTTTAATGAAATCCCCTATCGGTACAAGTTGCGGAGCATTTTTTGCTCTCATTTGGAATATGAGCAGAACAAATATTGAAATTCTCCGGTTATAAACATATCTCATCGTGCGCTAATGTCATTAGACATAATGCAATTAGGCACTGAGTGCGCATTTGGGCGCGAGGGTGCGCGCGCAACAGGTGATCAGGAGGCCCAAATTATTTATGAAATTCTGGATAATTAACCGGCGAATGTAATCTAATCGGGGAATATGCTTATTCCCCCGGCTGCGATCAATTTATTAATAAGCGCTCGTTCTTGAAACACAACCGGAGCCCGGCTTCCGTGCTGTTGATTACGTCTAATTGACAATTATGCCGCAAATGTCGCGGAAGAAATGAAATAATGGGGCCTCGGCATGGAGTCGGTAATTGCAGGGAAAATGAGCGCTTCAAACGCTGTGTGCAACACGTTGAACATGTTTCACTGGTGCACGAATGCGCCTTAGGGAATTTCTAGGCAGAAGTAGGGATAACCCGCCACTGGAATATATGGTTAAGCGTTGAGTGGCGACAGGTGGTGTCACCACCCGGCGATTTTTCCATGGGGATGTGCTCGGCTTCATCTTAAATGTTCTGGCTACATGTGAACGTGTGGATGAAATTGTTCAACGCATCACATGCCTCGTAGTGTTCAACCACACAAACGTCCAAATACCTGCTGGATGGGGCGAAAATTAGCAAAATAGAAATTTAATTTCTAATTTTTCTTCTTATAAAATCGCCTAAATTGGTAATATGTGTAGTGTGATTTTTATATAAGATCTGGATATCAAGGATCTGGGTTACATATAAAAAAATCAACTATGGGGTTTCCTTTAATAAGACCATGCAAAATGTTACTCTTACATTTTGGCTTAAGATACTTGCCATAATTGCCCAATTATTTTTCCCCATGTAGACTTGGTTGTCCACTAGGGTTTGAGCTATTTTTTATTATTTGAAAACGTCCAGTGTATTTATAACAAGTTAAATAAATTTAAAAAAACGTTATGCGAACTCAGGTATTTCTCCTGCAATGCATTCCTTTTCATTTCATAATGGTTTTTCAAGTTTATTTAATTTTAAAAAAATTGAACATTTTGAAAGTGTAAAAAATAAGGGAAACCCAAGTGGATAACCAATTCTGCCCAAGAAAAAATAAACTTCGCAATTATATTAAGTATTTAAAGCAAAAATATTAGTGATGTTTTTACATGGTGGGCATCTTTTTGGGGTCGGGCTTAATCATTGGGCTTAATGAGTGTTTCTAAATCAGTGTGATGAAAATGTTAATTATGAAATTCATCATTTGTAATATGATTTTTAAAATTCCGCTAATGATGTTTCCTTTGTTATTAATATTTGCATTTAGAAATTTAATAGAAAATCAGGCTAACTTTCATTCTTTGTGATGGCACTTAAAACAATATTTTTATTAATATAGTCAAGTAATGATGGCAAAAAATTATGCTTCACTCCTTCATTGACCAGACAAAAGCATGACAATTTCTTGCTGAATAGTTGTTTTGACATGTGCATGCTGGGAAGATGGCTGTTTGGAAATGAAAAACAGTCGCATTATAAAATATTTAGTGTAAGCGAAATTCCTACATCTATATACATGTATATGCTTAATGGTCGTCATGCCTGCATACTATTCCTTGAATACATTTTAAGTTTCATACGCACTTATTTGTGTTTTGTGCTGTGGCATGAAACATTGCAAAGGCGAGTTAGGTATGCAGACGGGAGAGCATAATTTTAATAGCCACTTTACCCAAACAAATTATAGAATAGCATTCTTGCTACTATAACTGCACTCGTTAATATGTTCATGGAACTTCGTCTGGTTTTTACTGTCCCAAGTAAGTTTGCTCTACGTTTGTAAGTTAAGTTGACGTCGTTCGATCTTTGATCTATTTTGTGCTGGTTTGACTTTTTTTCTTTGTGGATATAAGCTGTATTCCCTTCTGTCTTTTTGCAATGTTGATGAGCTTCTCTCTGCTTTAACGTCTTGCTGGGAGAACCTGCTTCTTAACAAGCCGCGCACCATAATTAAATCCTCTCATCTGCCATAATAAAAGATTAGCTGCGTTTCTAATTAGGTTCACTACAGTGTGATTAAGGGCAAAAATGAAGAGCAGATTGCCCCTCGTAATAATAAAGGCTTAACGAGCGAATTAAGAAGTTGATTTTAGGGTTCTGAGAGGCCTGCAAGAGGTGCAAAACATCTGCTCATCCAAGCCTACAAATTGATGATCAGAAACTGAATTTGTGAGAGATTTGAAATTTGTTGTCATGTACGAGCTCGTAGACGAGAGCGTCTTGCTAAGTCAGCAGATCCTTTTATTTCTTTTCATATAATTAATGTACTCGAGCTGTTACGGTATTCTACAAAATCTGTTCAACTTGGACAATAAGAAATTGGAGAAATGAATGAATACCATACAGTGATAGAAAACTAAAACAAATAGGATATCCCTTTACTCAAGGGAATTACAATATAGTGCCGTAACCTTGTATTTCCTTATACGTATAGCATACTGTTTATCTAAACGTATTACTACAAACATGTTTCTCGTTTACGACTTCATAATGTAGGGCGTGCATATTTTCACCCTATTACAAGCTGAGATAAATCCATTAATAGTGTGCATAATTAAGTGACATTGTTATGCCTATTTATTACACGTGCCAGGTACATGAGACATGCTTCTAATTGCGAATCTGGATTAAACACCTATATTGGACAAACGGGGTGACCCAAAGCATTTATATTTTAAACAATGTATATACAATAAAAGCAAAATAAATAAACAACCATGATCCAATCACCAATATACCTATATTTGGACCAACCTGCATATAGATGTATTAATGATACTACGAGGTCGTATTATGCATATTTCGAAATGTACATGTACATGAATATGCCCTATATCTACTCAATATTTTCCAAATCATGTGATAATATTCATGTACTGAGGTACTTACTTTCTTTATTATGATAATTGTGGCATTTCCATCTGCGAAATCACATGTAAGAGTAATAAGAATGCTTGATAAAGAAATATACTTATTATTTTAAGTTACATGTGTATAATATTAATAATAATAACTCTTTATTCCTGAATTAGAAAGGGTATAGAAGGGGTACACATAATGTATTGCTAACATCTATCCAAATTTAATTGACATAACAACAAGTACAAATATCCCTGAGGAATTTTCCCCCGTCTTTTATCTTCTATTCCGTTATTATTATTATTTTAACTAAATAGGAGAGTATCCCTTCATATGAAAAGTTAATAAAGCAGAAAAAACGTCACCAAAATGTCAAGAAATAAATGTTCTTTTCTTACTGATAAACTTTCGCAAGTACTTATACATGTAAATGTATCTTGAAAAACATTTACAGCACTGAAACGGGTGGCATGTATGCACTTGTAATAAATTTACCGCTTTTATTGCATGGTTTATTTTGTAACTGACTTTGTCCTTAATTTGGTCACCCTGTATCGAAAGCAATCCATCGTAGAGTTCGAACAACTTCAGGACGGGGGCATTAATGCTCTGATCCACATAGTATGATAATGTTGCTTGATTTAAGTATTTCTGTCTGAGAATGTCTGTATGTCAATGTTTTCGAAGTTTGACAGATTTGCATTTATATGCAACGTCCAACCAATATATGATGAAAGTAGTAATAGTAGGCAAGGCCAAAGTACTTTCCAGAAAACATTTTCTCCGTATACACACAAAATGCCTGGAAACAAACCTTTTACGTACGAAATGAAAAGTTGTGGCCTCCAGATAACTGGCGTGCTCGAAGAATCAAATAAAACCAGAGGCAAATCGATTTTGGTTCAGGGGAGAAATCAGCATAAAATCAGAAAAGTTGTTTTCAGCCACCTTTGTAAAAATGTTTTCAACAAAGTGTGGCACCGTCTGTTGAAATCATTTAAAATTTCATGGCCTCGCTGCATCACGTTGCATTGCTGCGCTCGTACGTGCGCTGAAATAGTTAATTATTGTTTCTTTTTAGGGGGAAAAATAGTCCACATTGGGTTTCAATTTGCCATTTTTAATAGCGTCCCACTCGTCCGAAATTGAAGTTATGGGTTTTCTGTAAAAACATTATGAGAGCACAGGTTCGTAATTCTAAGAAGCCTGGCCTTCCCAGCACTCTTGAAAGAAACTGGAAGTGCAGGCAAAATGAAGAACAGGAAAAGATGAACGAGTACCATAAATATTAAATCGCGCTCGGATCCACCGGGGAAGAAGAGAAAGTTAACCGTGATGAGTAATGGCAGCGTGTCCAGATGAGTGGGATGGAAATCCCTGACGGAATACTAAAACGTAGGCATTATCTGTTGGCGAAGCTGCATAACTTTAATTTAAAAAGTGAAAATCGCCCCGCAAGTCCAAGAGGCTGGAAGCGCCGTGTCTCGCCACCGGAATCCATTTATTCCGCTGGCCAATGGCTTCGTGGCCATATGTGACAACACATGCGATTCTGGCATGTATATATCCTCATTTTTCCCTTGTGGAATAGTCCTGAATCCAATTGATAGTGAGTAGGCATTTCTGCAAGGCAGATTAAATTTATTTTTTGCATTGCGAGTACCTGATGGCCAAGAGTATTGTCTTCTAGGGACCTAGGGTCGCCCTTCTCCTGGAAAACGAGGCCAAAAGCAGTAAGAGGGCGTATTTTCATCCTACAATGCAATTCTGTTCGGCACATGCTGCTTGAAATGAACTGGTATTCGTAAATTCACGGAAAATTACAAATATTCACCACTCCGAGAGTGCATGGTGAATATTTGTAACGTGTCATGGATTTATGAATAACCCTGTACGGTGCATCCTCTCAATGCGTACTTAATGCAGGTTCCTACTTTCTAAGTTTTTTCATTCGCCCAGTAAGTCGCATAGAATGGAATCAAATTGTTACACCCTGAATATTAAATTACATCACAAAAACATTGATAAATTCAAAATTACACAATGAACTTTATCAAATTATTTGAAATGTTGCAGATTGAGAAATTAAAGGATAACTTAAGTATCTTAAATTAACAATAGCAATACCAACAACAGCGTTTTTCAACATGTTAAAACCAGCTGAGACACAAGGTTAGCTTTGAATGGTTTTTTATATTTGGCTTTTACATTCTGAAAATTGTATAATTACCGGTATTTCATCAACGAATCGACATTTATCTCGTTGGGAGAAGCAATCTTACAATTGGTAAATGTTTTGAACAATGCCATCTGGCAGACGCGACAGGAAACATTATTTTAGATGTGGTAGAGCGTGGGTTTTATGCTTGCATAGAACATATGGAAAGAAGGTTCATGATGTTTGCATGAAAGGTACTCCATCTGAGCAATTCTGACAATGGGAAGCCATGTTTGAGAGGTATCTCATGTGTTAAGCATCATTTCTAATAAGAAATGATATGTCAACCTTGGGTACGCTATGGTCGCTCTATAGATGCCGCTGCGTGTTTTCCTCCTTAGTTCTCAGTACTATTTATCTCAGTATGATTTTGCTTATTGTTCTGTTTTTCTTTTTACTGGCTACTTTATTCCTGCCTCACTTTCTTAAATTCAAATCTTAATGGAGTAACCATGTTGCTCCTGCACTTCCGTGTTTTCTCCTCGTTCTATTTTACTTTCATTCGCTAGTAATTTTACCTTCTTAATTAGTTAACAATGTTAGTTTCTTTGGTTTACTAAATCCTTCTACGTTATTGATGGGAATTAATGTTTCAGGAAATAATCAATGAAAGACGTGCTAGCCTTCAGTAAGAGTTTAGGTTACTAGGAATGGTGATTATACAGTACTTTCGATGTGAAAACTAACAATTACTTTGATAGCAGAATTATTTGATAACTGAGAGGTTACTTGAATTTAGAAATTTTGAAGCAACAATTATCGACTTCAATTCTAAATTATAAAAATGTATTTTTGCGCATTACTGCATATACAGGTATATGTAATAAACGAGAACAAAAACGTTTTACAGTCTCTCTGCTAGTAGTCTCTAGTGTTTTTCACTTTCGTGAGCTTAACGTGTTCTTCTCAGTAATGAGATTAGTTTCGGAATTAATGCAGTGTTTTTGGTTGTTGATAGAACTGGCCGGACTTCCGACGTCGTGCAACTGCATTGCTGTATGTCGCTTTTGCTTTGATCAAAAGATGTGTTGATGCATGGAAGTGTGACCCGGCAGAGATGCATTTGGTATCCTGTAGCCTTTTTTTCACCTTTTTTCGTCTATCAGATCCTTCATCGACTCCATTAGGAACATGTTTCTGACAGCCTTGTTGACTGAGTCCATTTCTCGCTGTAGCAATGCGGATTTTGCTTCGGACGACATAATCCAATTATCATTAATACAGGACAATGTCAGGAGATTAAAAGAAAGGAAAGCAGTGAGGAATGACGAGCGCTGGTTCTGGTGGAAGGTTGGTCGTTATAGTTTGCAGGTTGAAAGTTCTCCTCCAACTCTGAAGCGGCGCTGCATGTTATGAAAGAATTCGTTTGGGAATTGCGAAGAAGAAACCATTTATAAGGGGATCCTATCAGTACAATCCCTAGTCTAATTTCTGTAGATGTCCGATAAAGAATGTGCCAAAGTTTGGTTGGGTTCCCGACACTGTTGCTGCATGCAGTAATCCTGCAAATGTTACATCAAGTATAGGACAAACGACTCACGGCGACTTGTTTGTTATATAATTGAAAAGGAAATTGGCATCTTTTAGAGAATTCTATGCAATATTTTATGAGTTTACTGCTAAGGGTTTTTTTGTCGTTCTTGAGTGGCCTAACATTTAGTTTTTAAACAAATTCAGTATATTCAAAACGAATGTTAACCGGTTTGTATTTTTAAACATCTATTGCAATGTTTCCGCTGACAGTTAAGCAATTTATTTTTAAAGCGAATTTTGGCATCTTTTAGAGAATTCGACGGGGTTTCATGTAAAATGCTAATGGTATTTTTTTCTGCCGTTCTTGAGTAACCAAAAATATAGTTTTTAAATAAATTCATGGTATTCTAAGCGAATGATAATCGGTTTGTATTTTTACATTTTTTGCAATTTAGCATTTTTTTTATTTAAAAAAAGTGTTATAAAGTATGATCATTTAACAATGTTTTATTTAGAGCAGAACACTGTTGTTAACTTGTTATAAACGTGTTTAGAATAATGAGTTTTGTAAATACGTAAACGTACATCGTGGGAATTTAGTGGATTTTCTTTTATTAATTAAAGATACAGTTTGTATTGCGTGGCAGTACTTGGGGTGCTTCCTCTTTAAAGGGTCATTGATACTTGAGAAGGTCAGACTTATTCAATTTGACTGATTACTAGCTAACATTCCTCTGCTTTAGTTTCTCAAAAACAACACCACCAAAATGAATCCCTTGTTTGTTTGACATGTAGTCTGGAATTCACCAAATGAATTTACCGGAATGTTTCTGTTAGACGAACTCAATATTTCATATAGAATTCCTTGGACAACAGAAATGCAATGTACTAGTATGTTGACCTCATGTCGACTTATTTACTTCGAAACTGTTAAGTTAAACAACGATGATTGGTCCGCTAGCGTCCAAGATGCAATAGCCGACAGATGGGATGCTCGATATGCACTCAGCCAGTCAACCGATAGCTGCAATTTTGTATTGCTGTTTAATAAAATATAAATTGACACCAGCTGACTTTGACCACAATGTTTTGTCATTAAACATTCTTGAATGTCTCAAAATTGAACCTGTGGATTTTTAAAATCCGTATAAATTCGAACACATGTTCATACGTACACTGTATATACTGAGTAATACGAACAGATGTTAGGAAAGTTAAAAGTGAAGTCAAGAAAGTTAACGTAATCAAAACAATATATACACCGTTTTACTGTGTTTTACGCTTTCTCAGAAGCACATAACTTAACAATGTCCATTATTCGTCGGCGAATTTTTTTTTGTAATTTCTATATTGAATACGTTTAATTTGTGTTTAGGAGATCAACATCACTTTCTTTCGCTATAACGTTTAGATGTAATGGCTTTAGCATTCCATGTTGATATCATAACTTAAATACACATGACTTAGCATGTCACTTTTGAATGATATAATTTATTGGTATAAGTTTCAGAATCTTCATTATTTCAGCTTTTATTCTAAGATTAAATTTGTACTCGTATGTAGCCTGTAGGCGCTTGCCAGATAGGATATGCTTGCAAAAAATATGGCACTTCGTCATAGAGAAGCAGATGTTTGCTATCTGTTTGAATTTAAGATTAAATGACTTTAATGTGAAAGGCGTTGGATAAAAATAGGCTTTTCTGCCATTACCAAAATGGATTTTTGAAAAGTTTAACTTAATTTCAATATAATTCCCATGTGCATAATGCCAAGTGTTCGTTTTGGGCAGTTTAGTTCCCTACGCTGCTAATGTTTAAACCATGAAGCTGCCATAAAATTGGCATGGCTACCAGTTTAACATCCTTCATAAAACATTCAGTTCAAGTTTAGCAATGATTTTACATAACGATTTCTGTATTGAAATGACTAAGCATTGCGTAGTTTTTTGTGTGCTGAAGATGAGTCGTTTTAAACATGGACTTTGCCATGATTGATGCAACGGTTTGAACATTGTTATTCATTTTCGCGGTGAATTGTAACCCTGGTACTTTCTCTGCAAATGCATAGTACAGGAATGTTTAGGTTCAACTATTGGTGGTTATAGGGTGTTTTGGAATATAGTAACCTTTAGAGAAATTGTGGTTTCTAACATTTTACCAAAAAGACCCATGTAATCTAACATATAATGGAACCTACATGTTACAACCACCATATTCAATTATATTACAAAAAACAATGATGAATTCAAAATTTCACATTTATTCAACTGTTAATTTTCTTGAAACATAGCGGATTAAAAAAAAAACACGTTTAAGAAATTTGAATTCGCAAAAGCGCAGCCGCATACCATAATCACATGACAGTCTTAAAAAGATCATTACATATATTGGTAATAATGCAGTAGGCCTATCCCACCAATAAAAATAACTTTCATCACAGAGTGAAATTTTCGAAAATGTTGGAACCAGCATTGAGAAATGTGCTGAAAGATGTTTCCATAAAGCTGTAATAGCTGTTTACTTTCCGAAGACAATCTTAGACTGTTTTTAACGCTGAAAACTGATCAACTGACAGTTTCTTTGAAATCATCTGTACAAGCTCTACACGAAATTTGTAAAGACGTATACATGTAGCTTTAATTTTCATGATATACAGTGTATGCGTAAAATGTGTACCAGTTATTCGCCTATACCGGTATCAAAACGAATCCTCAGCAAAACTGAATTCTACTTATTTTGAGTCAATCACATATTGGTATTTTAATATAAATACTGTATGACACAAATTTAAAGGCAAGTTGTATCTGTATTAACTGGATAAATTTAGTTTGAATTTAGTTTAAAATATTTAAAAGAACAAAAAGTAATTCTAGAGCGCCTTTTATTTGATTCAATTTACTTCTCAACAGTATTCGTATGTAGTGTGCATGCTGAAACTTTAATACAAGTAAACCTAAATGTAGCTCTAAATGATATATTTTTATTTTAGTTTTTGCAACTGGAAAGTATATTTCGTAAATAGAAAAAAATATCTAAATTCATAATTTGTCAAGAAACACCAACAGATATGGTCTTTCTGTTTTAATTTCACTTCTTAAAGCTGACCAATCCAAGTAGGCTTGCCCCAATTAGTTTAGATTTCTTTCGTTTTTAAAAAAAATCATTCCTTTTAGGATTAACATGGATGTTTCCTATGGTGCACTTGAATACGCCCTTACCGTAAAGGGCAATGCTTACATCCTTGGGGATTTAGAAGCAATTGCTTTTCTTACGGTCTAGTGGTCACTATCAAACGCTTTTATCTTGAAGAAATTGCAAGATATCAGCGGACCGTATAAAAAAAAGTTTCTCCCTAAGATTCTCGTTAAATTCCTATAGTAATTTTGTCCAGTTTTTACATGTCTGAACGTTTAAAAACTAAATTCTAAATTCAGCTTAGCTCATTCTTTTAGCTTCTTTGAAAAACCTTTTTTTAATTAATCGCTCACCACAATGATCAATCGAAAACTTTTTTCCTACACTATACAGTTGATTCGTGGTGTCGAAGTTGAAAGTATGGATTATAAATAAGCCTACAGTATGTCCCCTAAAAAGTGCATGCCGCAATATGTCGGCTGTGACATGAATATGATTGACGTCATTAAGGTATCGTCAATAAAATTGAACTTGGCTTTTTGCGAAGCAAGAATAACGTGAGTGGCACGGCGTATTCAACTTTTTTGTGGACGATTTTTATTACAATATGCTTGGGTTATCGTAACTTGAATACCTGTTCGTTTCGCTACTGTAATGTGCACAAAACACACAAATCTTGTAAACAACTTGTCAAGTAAATTTGCCTCCATCACTCTAATGAAAGCATGTTGTTAACGTGTTTGTGATGTTGTTTTACTGCATGCATTTGGTAAAAAATATTACGAATAATATTATGAGGATTAAACGTTTCCTCTTGGTGTTAAAGATTCCATTTGATGTAGTGCTTTCGTACCTCGTTTAACTATAAGTGTTAGCAACTGTCAATGCATGCGCTATAATGTATGTAGACAATACATGTATATCGGAAATCCATACAAGTTGACAATAAACAGGCCTTTGAAATGTCGGGCATGCTTAAAATTCTAACTGTTCCATCGTTGAACGTTTCCGTGATTATAATAGGTTTGATAAACCATAACGCTGGAAATTGCTCATTAAATTGGCTGTAATGTCCGAATTATGCAGAAAATATGAAGCTTAAAATTGACGGCTTTCCCATAGAATTCCAAGATTAATTAAACACAAGTGGCTTTGTTGCCATTTTGCGAATGGGTCGATGCTGCGTGATATTCATTGCGATTATCGGTCAAAACTGCCCCGAATGGAAAATGAAAAGGGAATTATTGAACGGTAATATAGTTGGGATTGAATGCACGTAATTTTTTTTAAAGTAGAAAATGTGCGAAATGGCTAAATATCGACTTGCCACCAGATTTTCAGCTTGATTTTCTATGGTTTATAATGGTTCATGATAGACAGAAGTTAAAAGTAAGTTTGGAACGATTTTCCACGATGCAAAAACAATGCAAAAATGTTCAAACATTATGAAGTTCCGGTTGAATTGATTATTATCACTGCAATCTCATGGTCTTCTGCTATTGCCTACCGTGTTTTATATTATTTGTTATATTTTTGTTGCTATATTATAAATAAGTCCAAATTTTTTCATGTATATGAATAAACGAAATGTTCAATTAATAAAGTGCGGTAAAGGCACTAACAGTCGGAGAAAAACAATTTAGCAAAGAAAATAATCAGTTCAGACAAAGCTATTTGATTTTTTTCTTTGATTTTGCATTGTGCAAATTAGTTCTTGTGGTCTACTTTTAAAAAGAAAAACAAATTCTGTCGGTTAATAAATCGTGTCATTCTTTAAATCCTTAACATGCACGTCGGAAAAACGATAATCTGATACGTATGGCATTCATAATAAAGTACAAAGGTTTAAATGCAGAATTCCTCCTTTGAAAAGCAACCTGGTCCACGCCTAAACATCCCCCCTATACTTTTTATTACTATTATATTACTTATTTGTATTTTTTTGTTGCTGTCACGAAAATTTTATCACTATACTCAGAATATTATATAGCCCAAATATTGATCTATATTACTGAGCGATTTGACGGTTCTATTAATGGCACAAATGCTTGGTATTTGGCATTAACAATGCAATTGCATCGGTTGGGGAAAATCCCTAATTTCAATACACAAAGGGGAAGAGACACTGCGTGATAACGTTCATGATCATCCCTGGATGTGTTTCGTTGCGGACCCATGGCCTTTCGGGCTGGAAACAACGACGGAATTCATCCGAGCTGACCCCGCTCGAATGCGCTGACCCCAACGGAGGGCTTAAGCGCTTTTATTGGCACGTTGTGCATTTTGTTTTTGATTAATCGGAACCTTTGTTTACCGCCTGCATCCTCGCAGCGGGAGCAATGATAAGAGCACATCTTTAAACACAGAATCACGTGTGCAAGGCTTTATTCTACGGTATTTCCGTTTCCGCTTGTTAAGACTATGCGTGAAGTTTAAAGCCTGCGATTGGATTCAGAATTAGCTTATAAAACACGGGAAACACTGAGAATAATCCCCACACCCTATCGTTCTTTTAAAAGACTGCCCACTGATCGTTTAAATTGCCTAATCATGCCTTTTCTTTCAATTTTTTATATAAATAAACTGGGCATTTTGAAATTATAAAGCAAAGCGAAACCCTAGTGGCCGACCGATTTTATATTGGATAAAATAAATTTAGCATTTATAATAATGGTATGTAGCCTATTTGTAGCAAAAAATATACGAGTCTTTTCTTTTGCATGGTTGGCATGCTCTTTCACTCCCTTTGGAAGTCCAAGGTTCCAAGGTCTGGTGGCATTAAAAAATAAGACCAATAATGTGGATTCGAGTGAGCTTGCAGTTCCACAAGTGCATGCTCGACTCTGACCTTATCAGATAGTGCAAAATCGTTAGCAAAGAAGTTCGAACCACATAATTAGGACGAGTATTTTAGCATCTTTAACGTATTTCACCAGGTGCCTCATCTAATTGCTATATAAAGAGGGTTAGCCTACACGTGCAGTATATTTTTCTCGTACCTTTTTTTATGAATGTCAACGGCGCGACAAATTCTTCCGCGTGAGGGGAGCTTTGAGAAAACTCGATTTCATGCCAAGAAGTAAACAGCCATCACACGACGATCGAGTCGACGAAATTCGCGCATAATTCATACTTTTTCGGCTCCCACCCACCCAAGCATATCAATATTTATGAACCATGCCGTTCCCTGGGCCAAGACAGGCGTTGGATTTACGAGCGCTGCATGCAAACCATACCCGTTCTCACCCAAAGGGGTAGGGTGGTCAGGGACCCACCTTCTCCACAAAAAAATTGCCTATCATAAGTCTCCACTTTTTCGTTTATACCTTTGACATGAAGGAGCATAAACATCCGTTTTGCGAGATGATTGCCACTGGCTGGGAGGTGATTTATCCACGTACACGTGTCTGCAGCCTATAAAACCCTGGCAATTAAACCAGCCCGGGAATACATCTATGGGGATGCCATGTGGCGCCCTCTATGCCGCCACGGGGACTCTCCAGGTTTCATCGCCGTGGGGGAGTCGTTAAATAAACTCAAACCACCTTGTAAAAAAAGATAGTTTCTATCGTACATACTCTCTATATTGGATACACATTTCCCTGCACGCATTACATTTCCAAAAGCAATTTTACTTTCCCCAATCATATATGAAGCACCGGTCTGGGCATCGAATTCTACAAACCCTTTCGCTAGCATTCGGAAGAGATTTATTCGTCAGACGTTTTCACCGGAAACGTGCACCCTAAATTATCTCATACAACAAGAATTTAATAAAATATCCCTACTTCGTTTACCATTCTTAAGAAAATGATTACATTTTGGACAATACGTTATCCTACCATAGCCCTCACCATCTCCCAAAACCTTCCTAGACTGGTTGAGCAAACCTGCTTATAATTATAACCCACGTTGCCACTTCATCGCTCATAATTATAAATGCTGACTCATCCCTTAATTATAATAACAGATCTTTCAATGATAATAAACTCAACTCCTACACATCATGTCTCAACTAAATTCCTCGCGTTTCATAGCAAAGAAACTAATGACCGAATCCGTAATGCCATTCACTTTCCTCATTATAGCACTCCAGATTATTTCCACTATTACTGAAACTATTTCAGACGAGAATTGAACGTTAAATGTGACATAGTTCACTCGTTTGTAAGCGTGTCGCTGTTGGTAAAGTATGCCCTTCTTTTGCTTTATTAACTGTTAGTAAAATTATTTGAAGGAACGCCGTGATACGCGAGACCTTCCTACGCATTTTTAGTTCAAAAATGACGGAAAAAATTGGTTACACATTCATGTCGTCAGATTATTTGTCATGCGCGAACTACATGTATTTCTGGAGTTTAAATCGTCGATGAAATATTGCATTCAGGGGAGATTCCAGTTGTTTCAGCACTTGTTCCGGGTTTAGGGGTAGCATCGCGCCTGGAGATGGCGCTCCAGGGAATGCGGAAATCCATATTCAGAGTGAGGATAAACAGCGTTTAAAGTGTCTCGCAATAAAATACTGTCAGATAACGACACTGTGTTCTAATTGCCAGAGTGCAGAACATAGGGACCGTCAATTATCCAAGAAGTATTGGGATGAGACTAGTGAATTATGGTTAGAATGCATTCCGATCTTGTGTTTAGAAATATACAGTGTATGTACATGGTTTGATGAAAATTAATGTAATCATTTGTAATGAAATCAAATTTTGCACTCTCTTGGAAGCTTTTCACAATTTATATTCTGCGAAAATCATGTTGCGAAGTAATTGATAATCTGTGGTATATCTCAGATTCAGGAATTGTATATGCTTATGCATTGTATATACAATTTGCAGTGTGAAATAATGGTGTGTTAGAAAATGAGTTTTAACTAATTTAGACTGAAACCATACCATTAAGTTATGCATGTATGAAAATCATTCAATTCTATTTACTGAATGATGAAAATCTGAAATTGAGACATTTTGAAAAGTTCAATTTTATGATGAATAAAATGTAAGGAGCCGCAGTATATCTAAAAGTTATTTTATGACAGTAGTTATTACGGAAACTTTACTGATTATCTAAAAAACTGTTTCCTTATATAAACTGCAAGACAGGTTGGTTTAAAGAGGGCAATCTTGGCTTCAACTATGAACTTTAATTTCAAGACTATCTACTCTGTGGATTGTAATCTGGTTAAAAGTTCATTTTTTCGAACAAGATGGGCAAGAAAAGCTTTTTTCCAAATGGAGTATACTTTTCAAATTGGTCTGAACTATGCTGTTTTTCAATATGGGACGTAAAAAGGAAACGAATCAGGAAGTGATTTCCTAAGAATGAAAAAGGCATTTTCCGGCTAATGGGCCTCGTTTGTTGGCAAGATAAAGTATGG
This sequence comes from Rossiulus vilnensis, assembly GCA_034700785.1. Lineage (NCBI taxonomy): Eukaryota > Metazoa > Arthropoda > Diplopoda > Julida > Julidae > Rossiulus > Rossiulus vilnensis. The sequence continues at coordinate 18,328 of JAQIXS010000565.1, read as the reverse complement.
GCCCATTATTTGAGGGTTCCATTTGGCCCCGAGTGGTTCGCAGTCAACCCTTTATCAAATAAGAGAAAATGTTCATTTTCATTAGGCGAAATACGGTGGGTTTTATTTCATTTGATATGATTTCTTACGCCTCGCTTAAACAATAAATTTTGGTTAACTCGAAATACAGCTCGTAAATCCATGGAAGCTATCTTTACAGTCTTGTGGAACAAAAGGCGAATAGCGTTCAGCGTCCTCCGAATGAAGCGCCTCAGATTTTTATCTGCAACTGTTGGTTAGACACTCATAGATGTCGATGATGTTCATTTAGGAAAAAATACCCAAATAATGTTTTACACTAGTTCACATTTGTTGACTTAAATCATGTTTAATGATGACGCCCAAGTATTGCCTCCATATCAGAGCAAACGAGTTTCAACAGGAGAAATACTTCACGCAGCATGTGAAATTACTATATTTATCATCCAAAATACGGTTTATTGCAGAGATAAACATGCTGGAGTGATTTCAGTAAAACTGACAAGGGCACCAAAGCCATATTCCTGCATTAAATCTTTCTAAACGTGATCCTTTTTGGACATATTTAAACCACAGTGCAAAAATGCTATTTTAACATAATAACATGTATAACTCAGATAATACCAGTATTTGCTACTGGGAACTTGAACGAATTTGAGCGAAAATAATGCACTTGTATGCCACCTTTAGCTTCTTTTCCATGTTGTTTTCCATGTCTCTATAAGTTTAAATCAACCTGTTGTTGTCTTTCTTCCTTAATGCTCTCCAAATAAAGGCCATTGCATTGGTCGCATTTCAATGATCCTGACATATAATTTGTTTCAGATAAGCAATGCTCTGTCGCTAAGAACCCTGCAGATGAAAAACCTAACAGTTTTGGAATTCAGGTAAGACCAACAAGTTAACATTTCGACTTATTTGTAAAGTGTTTGGACCAGTTTGCGTAGTTTTGACGTACTTTAATTTGGCAACTGCAGCCCCGGGGCCATCGTTGTGTTCCACTTCTTCGGTGGCAAGAACAGGAGCACGGATGCGCAGGACGCTTACAGCAAGGCTGTCAGAACCAGAGGGATGATAGGAAGCATCCCAGTCGACAGCACTTACATCAAGTTTGAGTCGGAACCTGGTAAAGAGCAGTCCGGGGCTTTCAGACAATCTGGTAGATGAGCAAATTGGACGCTCGAGACGCTTCTTGTGCCCTCTGCACAACTCTGAACATCTGCAGCAGTTGGTCTAATACCTCATTTAATGCTCATTTGCTAACCCATGTCTTGAACACCCTTGTTTTACTCCATCTGGAAGTTATCAAACTCGATCAAAAATCGGATCTTTTTTTCTTGCTGCTTGATGGCTTTTGCAGCCATGAGCATCCAGAGCTTGGATGTGGAAATACTGAGGGGCGAGCTGCGCCTCACCTGCATCACACTGGGATCTAGCAACCTGACATTTAAGTGGTTCAAAGATGGAGCCCCCTTGGACACCTTTGTCTCAGCTGGTAACGTGTGGCACTCATCGCTTCCGAAGAACGGCAAAGACGAACTCACTTACATATTGACAATCGGCAAAGTGGATCAGTCCCATTCTGGTAAATTGGTTATTTGGTTAATGGCTGTTGGAAAACCTAATATTTTAAAACCTTATATAGTTAACAATATATCATATAATTAATTCGACGTTTCTTATGTTGTCTTTCTTCATTGGCTTTCCTTGTCCCCTAAGTTTTATCCGTCCACTCACCCCAATTTTTCTCCCTCGAAGAGATTGTTAGCATCTTCTCACCTCATATTCTGTTGTTGAACAATTAATCTTTTTTCTACGAACCCAGTGATTTGGCCCCAGTAAAAGAGATACCAAGTTAATAGTTTTATTTTTCCTCTCTCTTCATTCCACTAATGTCATATTCGCTGATTACCCAGGGCCTCTTTTCTATCTTTCATATCACATACATTACGTTGATCCACAGTTTTCCCGTTGCATTCGTTCTTGCCACTTCCACTATCCGTTATTTTATTGTTGTTCGCACTTCGTTTACCCCCGGTTTTCTTCTGGCGTGTCTCACCATTTTCGTTGTTGCCTAAGTTGTCATCTTCACTATCCTTACAATAATCGTTGTTCCTACTTTTTCATCTACTTCCCTCTCTTATTCACCATGTCTCATTTTGCGCTTTTCCTCTTCTCTGCCCATATCCATTCACTTTTCCTTATCTTTAATATCACCTCCTATCTTTCATATTGGCTTAAACTCCCTTCTATCATTTTCAAGCTATTTGTTTTTCTTTATGACTTTGAGCTCCTCATTTTTCTTAGCATCTAACCATTTCTCAATTGTCTTTTTCTTATACATTTCTCAAAAAGTAACACAAACGAATGCGTTGTCCTGAATTTCTAGGTTCTTACACCTGTCGAGTGATTGACTGGGGCCAGATTGCAGAGAGGACCAAGACCGCCCAGGTCAATCCACCACCCGTGGTTCTAGTGAACCCCAGAACCTTGACCGTTAACCATGGGGCTAAGGTGACCATCCTGTGCCTCGCCACGTTGTTTGAAAATGTCACTTTCGGCTACAATTGGGCCAAAAACGAGCAGATATACAATCCGAGCAACAACGAAACTGTAGAGGACATCTATAAAACCGGAAGCAGGGTGATAATCCCCGAGGCCAAGTCTTCAGCAACATTCACTTGCGTGGTGTCTGGCAAGACTGGAGAGACTAAAGTGGAGAGCCGCATTACTGTCATCGATCCAAGTACACAAATTTTCAATCTTCAACCACTGGTACCTACTCCTAGGGGATGTTTCAAGAATCATAAAGTTTCCAAAGAATGGTTGAGATTTACCAAAGATTTAAAACTAAGACCAAATAAGCTGTCGAGCGGCATTTGCAAATTACATTAGCATTACTCTTACAATTTCTACGCAAACATTTGTTTATTAATATTATTAAGGGAACGCCGCAGACAAATCTTTCGAAAAACTAATCTCCAATTATGGATTATAGCTTACATCTCCATACAATTATTTTTGAAAATATGTATTTTTAAGGGACGCCATAGGCAAGATTTCTGTATAACTAAATCTCCAACCATAGATTTGGCTTACTTTTCTGCACAAAATTAGTTTGAGAATGGTATTAATTAATTAAAACGCCTTAATCATAATTTTCCTATACATAGGTCTATATTAAAAGTTGTAAGATTCTAGAAGATTTGTGAAAATGTTTCACAGCGAAAACAGTTGAATTTTGCTCTACGTCTCTGGGATTAAGCATCAGTGGTAGCTGCATTTGATTTGTGACCTCACCCCGCACTACTTAACCAGTCTTTCTCTAAGCCAGATGTGATTAAGTTGTGTCCTACAGAGAGACACATGAACATCGATTGGCGCTTGACCGCCCCGCACACCAACGACATCCAGAAGTGTCCGGACAAGTTCAATGGCGATGCTGTGAGGCGTTGCATCCAGCTAGGTGGTGCCCCCGTATGGGAGGAACCAGATTTCTCAGACTGCTTGTCCAAGAGTGTGAATCGCATTCTGTCCAAAGTAAGTATTAACTACGTCTTCCACTTCATCTTCAACTTACTAAGAAAAACGTATCACGCACTCTGTTTTCCCCCCAAAATTACGTAAAATTATACCAGTATGCATTATTATTGCTGGATTTATTTAAAGATCAGAAATGTTTGTAGTTTAATTGAAATTCTATTGTTACTTATGCAGCCAATACATTGTCTGATGACGTTTTAATCGTCTTAAAATGAAATCGTTTTTCCTAGTTTGCTAACCTGAAAATTGGATTTGTGGTCAACACTCCTTCGGAACTATTAAAACAAATCTTGGCAGAAGTAAAGCATCGAGGTGCAGCGATGTTTCCTGGTGAAGGAGCTAGGATCTTAAAGTTTATCGGCGAAGTTCATGAATTTCAAGTGAAATTTCCAAGTTTGGAACCTTATTTTGGTGATTTGGGAGAGGGAGACGTAAGTATAACTTTGTTATTGTACTTTATCATGATATTTGGAAGGACATTGTGGAAATGGTAAATCATAATTAAACTTTAAACATTTCATGCATACCTATATCTCTAATTCAAATAAATTATATTATTTAAAAATCTGGGCACTTATCAGAAATATATATAAAATTGAAAGCATTTTGGGGCCGAACATTTTTCTAACAATATCAGTTATCAAATTAAGGCAAACATTTAAAAATTGTTATACGTTATGACAACATTAACTGCCTATATTTACTTATGTATAACCTGCTTTGGCTACATTATGCATTTACTTGTAATGTTTTTAGATTTTCTTTGAAATAATATCCCAGCTTCTGAGCAACGGCAGAGCCATTAACAAAGAAGCAGTAAGTATACATTATATAACTGGATCATTTGAATAAACCTTTTCGCCAAATTGCAATTTAAGGTTTATTTTTAACGATCGCTTAACTAGCAAGTCATTCAATTAATCCAGCAAGTGCAAAGGCGGGCTCTATATATCGGTACACACCTTTCAGTGGGAAACTCCCTTCGCATTGATAGAGAGTCTATGGGTATGTGAGAAAGCCTGTTCAAATTAATTTTTTTAAGTGTGTTTTAATTTTAGTTGATCTGTGTTAACAAGCACTTTTTAATTTTCATGTTTGCTATAATTTTTTTTACTTGTCGATTGAAGATAAAAATTATACTGCTCATTTATAAATGTTTTTAGGCTATGAATTATGTTATGAAATTACCTTAACGGTTAAATCTTCGGATTTATTATAAATTATCGTTGTATTAAATTTAACGAGTTTTGCTAAGACGTTTTTATCCCGATTTTTCTAGCTGTTGTTGCTGTTTTTATATTCTATTTTTTATCCAGATGTGCTCACATATTCCACATTTGCATATTAAATTTCAGCTGTAGACGTTATTCGAAAACCGGTCAGCAACAGGCTTAATTTCGCTGTGCCTATGAGAAAGGTCAAGCGCGGTCATTTGGACTGGTACACTAACTCTGTACACGCCACCGTCCACATGAATAATGCGAAATCCCTAATCGAGAGTGAGTCTTCAATTCATGGACAAAACTCTTGATTTGCGCATTCAGAAAGCGTTTGATTCGCATTCATTTCAAATCTATTCAGGTAATTCGTCAATGGAGATTGCAGTGATTTTTTACAAGAATCTCTCGAAGCTCCTTCCTCAGAGGGCATCCCAAAGTTCGGAGTGAGCACACTTTTATGTATTTATGTAATAAACAAGTCTGCCTGTTTCGGTTTTACTTTTTATTCGTATTTTACTAACTTTTATTGGATTTTCGATTTAAGCTTTCAAGGCGGTTTCCAAGACATGGAATACGAGTTGAATTCCAAGGTCGTAACAGTGGCATATCACGTGGAAGGACAGGTCATTCCGTTTGCCAACGTTGATGGACATATCAAAGTGGCATTTGACCAATCTGCATGGGAAGTAAGTCGCTCTAAATTGTGCTTATTAAATGACGTTAAAACGATTTTTTATAAAAATATTATTAACATTGCATCAATTTCTGAATTTTGACTGTGGAGTCCTAAATGGTCTTATTTTTACAAGTTGTATCAAATGTTCGTATGTACACACACATGTGCACGTATGTGCACATTTTGTTCAGACGTTGGAGACGTCTGAACAAAATGTGCAAAGCTGGAGAACGTTTTGTTCAAAAGTGCACTGAAACTTTCTGAAATACTTTTTTTTAGGTTGAACGAAGCGGATGGAACCTTACTTGTGGTCTGACCAATTTGTCTCAAGGGTAAGAAACTTTAATAAATGTTATAAACAGTGGGGCACAGATTATTAGGGGCCTCCAAAATTGGTCTGCACACAGAGGGACCTTTGCGCAACTTGAAATTTCTTGGGGCTCCCCAGAGCATGACAAAGTTGCAAAGAAAGTATTTAGAAAGAGGTGCCTCATAATCATATTGCGCCTGGGGCCCCCGAAGTGTTAAATCCGCCACTGGTTATAAATACACGTGGCAATATTCACATTTCATAACTATTTGTACTTAACAATAACGATGGAAGAGGAAAAATGTATAATTTTAAGTTTTTGTTTCAGTAAAAACGAGTTGTGCAGTATTTTTTAATATTTTAAGCATTGCTTATGTCAAAAGCACTTCTTAAAAAACACATTTCTCATATTTCTGGAACTTATTACTACTTTTTTACTTCGAAAATAAAAAAAATGTTTTCACTTAGTGCATAAAGGTGTGTGTGGTTTTTCTTTAAATTAAAATAAAATGCTTAAATCTTTTTAATACATAACAGTGAGATAAACGTAATTAAATAATATAAAGTATTTCAATTTTACAGATGTTTTGTAAATTTTTGATTGTCAAATAAAAGTTTTGCTTACCATACTTTCGAATGAAAATATTAATAATATGCTTATATAAAATGCTGATGCAACCCATTATCATTACAGTATTGATACATGTAAAATGCATCCTAATTTTCAGACGGTTGCAGTGGTCCCTGGAGGGCTGCTCGTTGGTGAGCATTGAGAATGTGACCAGCTGCTTTTGCACGCGTTTCGGAACTTATGTGGTCTTGTTGACCACTTATCTCTCAGACGTGAGTATTGCATCTGAAAACGAAGCAGAAACAATTAATCAAGTGCGATCATTATTTTGCAATTTAATCCACCAGGGCACGGAAGAACTCCTGGGACGCTTGGACTCCATTGTGGCAATAGGCTGTTTCGTAGGATCGCTGTTGACCTTACTGGCCCTTATCAGTTTGGCTGTCTGCTGGCGGTAAGCCGGAAAACAGATTTTAAAAAGATTAAAATGATATAGAATCAATAATATTTAAGCGCAATGAACTCAATCATGGGATTGAATTATTTTAAATTTTTACAATACAAGTTCGCGGTTAACCTTACATTTTATTCATTGAAAAAAAGTAGGTTACACTGTGCAAATACAATATGACAATAAGATGTAGACATATTTAAGAAATCACGTTTCGTAGGTTACAAATCTATTAGTATACAACGAACTAAAGGCGATCTTTAATATTTGCTGATTAATATGGTTAAATTTATTATTCCGATGAGATGGGTGATGTGGCGAAGAGATTGCCAATATTTCAGTATATTTTCTGTTTGTAGGAAGGACTTTCACTGCTTTGCTATCTTGAAGATGCAAGTCTGTCTGGGCCTCCTTGGGGTCACGATCACCTTTCTGACCACTGCCCAAATCGTTCTTCCAGTAGTAAGTCTGAACTCTGATCCCGATTCGAATCCTGATTTTTATCTGTCGGAGCTCATAGGAATTTTTCTTTTCAGAGTGCATACCCTTACGTCTTGACCCTTGTAGAGTTCTTCCTATTGGAGCCGTTGGCAATGCATGTTTGCCTGGAACTGTTTCTCTATTTAGAACTGGCCAATGTCCACCAAATCGAGAACGCCATTGTTAAAATAACCTTGCTTGGATGGGGTAGGCAATGTTTAATTTTTTATTTATTTTCTATTAGTATTATTTCAACTTCGGAATATAATTACATTTTCGTTAATCATTTCGTTAATGGTTATCTTCATGAAGAAAAATTTTGTGATAAAGTTTGCATTTTCGAAAAATGGGAAATGTTTACCCACTCCATGTTGGAAATGTCATGTATCCCGTTTTACATTAGTATTAGGTTGTAATTTCCGTTAATCCAGGCTTCTTAATCTCGTTTTAATTTTTGATGATTAGGAATTCCCACTTTGGTGACCGGAGCAACACTGATCGCTCAGGCGCAAAAAGGTTTCGTGTTTCAAAGGCAAGGCTTTGGCTTCCTGCTATTTACATGTGCTGCGATTGTCATTCTTAACTAAATGACAAATTTCGTTTCTTCCAGATGGTGGATGGAGATTGGCGACACGTTTTTCCTGGGATTCACCATCACAGCTATCGTCCTCGTTGGAGTGAGTCTTTCTATCATTGATCATTTCAGTGCGAAGAGCTATTCTTTGTTTAAATGTAAATTTAAATTGCTAAAATGTAACCTTGTTCTTTTCTTCATAGCTCTACATTTTACTTTATCTAGTGGTTTATCTAGAGCTGAAGCATCACGTGACACTAGGAAGCCCTCAAAGAGCTACTGCCGCTGGCAAAAGGTAAGATAAATAAAAACGTGCAAGTAATTGTTTTTAGTTTTTAAATAATTTACTAAACAAAACAGTAGCCACCAAAATTTGCTGCCAAAAAGGTGTTTTCACAATGTGTAATAATGTAATTGATAAATAAATACGAGTTATCAAATTGTCAGATTTATGCAAAATAAGTACTTTTCATCGATACGAAATTCTTGAAATTCGAAATGAGAAATACTTTTCATAGCAAAGTAGCGTATTATTAAAATCCTCCCAAAATTGGAGCATTTTTTAAGAAATCATAATCTTGTAAGTAAACATTAAATTGCTTTAGAAGAAAGCAATGCGAGATTTTTATCATGAAATTATTTTAAAAATAGATGTGACCGCGTTTTTAATTTACATACAAACATTAATGAATATTACATTTAAAATCAACTTAGCAGACGTCTTAAAGTAATTAAGAAAGCTTTATTTCTTGAAAACTGATAATTTTATCTAGGAAATCATTTTCTTTGGCTATAATTTATTGGAATTCCTTTGTTTAGCAACAATATGTTATTTAATTACGTGTTATGTACTATAAATAAGAAAAAATTCCCCCTCATCCAATTCTCCTTGCCATGATCTGACAAACTAACCTCTGTGGGTCGATTGCCTCCTTGACCGCAGAGTATTCCCCTGCGGTTACATTCCCCAGCTGACTTTATCGGAAATGTCCAGAGAAGACAGTAACAAATTATGTTTGTTGGATCATTTAATCGATTATTCTCTTTGCCACAGAATCGGGCTTTTGCAGCGCTCCATGGTCCTTCAGTTTGCCACTGCAGCTGTGGCCATCACCAGCATCATTTATGGCAGTTCGCACGCCACAATGCATTCCTATGCTTTCTCTGCTGTATGCGGAGTTACAGTAAGCTCGCACTTTTAATACACATTTAATGACATTAAATAGGCATTTTTTAAACTTTTTAATACATTTTTATAATTTATTTATCATTGAAAGCAGATTTTTGAAATCGAAGGAAAATAATTAAATTGTAAATGAAATTACACATTTGTTTCTCTTTCAATTTAATTTCTGCACTGTTCTTCTTTATAAACAAAATGTATGAAGTATGATTTACTTTTTCCTTCCAAATAACTTTCGAAATACTTTTAATGTTTGCAAAATTCAATTTTCTCAAGATGTAGGGATTTATTAGCTTTAATCTGTTAAATCAAAAATTACTGAAACGTCGTTAAGAACGTTATTTTTGTGTGAAAGTAAATGAACATTTAAAAGCTTTTTTATATTTTCTAAGGGCTTTTTGGTGTTTCTTCTATACACAATCAAGAGTGAAAATGTAAGTATTATGTCAACCATATGTAATAAACATTAAAAACTTGGAAGCGGTCTGTCATGCATGATGGGCATAGTTTTTCAGCAAACCAAAGTTTTGACGTTTGTTTACCTGATTTCACAGCCTGGTTGCATTTGTTCCAAAGGTAGAAGTTCAGCAAGCAAAGATTCTACTGTGAGTAATGCTTATCGCCATACCAAATAAACTATTATCTACGGAATCAATTTTCTTAATGTGAATTTTTTTTGACAGGGGTCATCTTCCAGGAGTATTACTACTTCATGTAAGTGAGTAGGGTCCAGTTTTGGTTCACAGCCTTGCTCAGTGATTCAGTGATTTCATTTACGTTTGTCATATTGATTTGTCTGCCTATCTTTTCGAGATAACCTGTTACTTCTTTAATGTACATATTAATGTTAAATGATTCCTGTATGATTTCTACAAAGAAGTGATATATTGACTAAATGTAGTATCACTGAATTTTCTTGCAAACTATTTTGTTTTGTTTGAATGCATCATCTTGCATGAATTTATATACAGTGCGAGTCAAAATAGTTTTTCTCCCCCCACTCCAGAAAGTTGCATAAAAGTGTAAATATATACGACGAATTCAATTGCACCTAAATTGAGGTTGAGCTTGAAATTGAGCGAAAATCATGTATGCATATATTCTTATCTAGTAACGCTAGAGCAGATATTTTAATCAGAAAAATTGTAGAGCATAACCTAATACATCTTAAGCCATTGTATCATTTTTACTTATTACTGAGAGTGGCAATGCAAAATTAACGCAAACATTCAGAACGCTTTTCTGTAAAACTTAGTTGTTTGCAGGGAAAATGACACCTTTGTCAGTCGGTAGCCAAATGTAAGATTATCAGCAGTGGAATTATTGTGTAACACATTTGCATAAATGATATCAGCTAACTTACTGTGGAATTTAATTATATTAACCATGTTTCATCACTAAAGCTACGTAGAAACTCACACAGATAAATTAGTTTTGCTTCCCTGCAATGCACCAATGTATGTATTGTTTTGATAATTATGTTTTGCCACTTTCAGTAATAAGAGAAAAAATGATACGACCATCGATTTAGACGTATTAGATCATACTCGACAACTGTCTAATTGGAACACTTCTTAAACCTTTAATAGGCAAATGAGGTACATTTTAATGACCTTGACTGAATTTTTCAAGGTCAATTTACGTGACTCATCACTTCCTATACAATGCCATTATCATCAATTTTACGATATTTTCCCTTTCATGCAACTTTTTTGGGGGGATCCCACTATTCTGAGTCGCCCAATAGTCTGGAGTTTTTGTTTGTCCATCTACTTGTTATTGGTTTCTTTGATTATCTAATTAGCCTCTAACATGATCGTATGGTTCATTTCATCATTTCATCATTATAAGTGAATAGAAATCTTGAAGTGAATAGAAATCTGCATGGTTTATGATTGCGTTTTTTTAATAACCAATTTCTTGGTGTAAATGCTGCCAAAAATAACCATGCAAATCAATTGCGTTATGCGTTATGCAACCCAAAAAGCACGATTGCCTTATAGAGTAGCATTGTATTCGGCAGTCGCGTAATTTTTTATAATTAAGTGGGGCATTTTGTTACGATTAACTAAAGCTGAACCCCTAGTGGATGACCAATTTCACATTGAGAAAAATCAACTAGCAATTGTAATAATGCGCATAATTTGTTTGAATGATAGGTATGCCTTTGGCTTAAACCTTAAATAGCAGTTTTCAGAAACTATTAACTAATTTAGTTATTGAGCAGCACCTTGCATGCATCCATGCCGGTTAGGGATTGTTAGTTTCGTTTCCACGTGCATTGGTGTATCTTCTGGTTCAATGGGAATTGCTAGCATGTTTTTCTGTCGTAAAGCCCTTTTCACTGTCGTCTATGTGCGTCCTGTCCCAACGACATGTTGTCTTTGCTCGTTCACAACGTGCAGATCACTGTTTCTACAGCTTTGCTGAAAATGGATGGAAGTCACACGGACACCACAGTGCTGGACGGCTACAAGAGGGAACCTGTTGGCGACTGGAAGAAGGAGCGCCGATTGAAGGCCCATGGACAGCACTGTATCTTGAGGGGCAGCGAGTCGCGCGAGATGGAGGATCTCCTGCACGACATGGTTGGCTACAACCACTACAACAACCGCCACTCCTTACCTTCAAGTGAGAAGGGTGGCACCTGCGAGACCTACCTGCCTCCGCTAGAGGATGGACTCAAGCTAGGTCACCCTGTCACCAATGACCATGCGGTTATCAACACCAGGCCGCCCAAGTGTGCCATGCTGACCAGGAAGATGTCCTACCCTCAGCGCCAGCAAAAGGCCAGTACAGACATGGGCATCGTGGACTATGAAGGCAGCCCCAAGAAGTATCCCAGTACCAAAGAGCTGGGACCTGAATCGTACCAGTGGCCCCTACCCCAGGACATCTTGCGTCCTGAGAGGGGCATCTGCTACATCAGGAGTTCTCCGGATCCCTCCTCGACCCGTGACTCGCCTTCGTCCTCGTGCATGTCAGCTGAGGGCTCCACTTCCGGCCTGAAAATTGCTCAACTGGGGCGCCCCCTGCAGCCGTTTCCGTTCCGCTCACACACCGACCTGAGTGCCCCTGAGCGGCTATCTGTGTCCTCAACGGGAGGGGACTCTGAGCCCACCAACGTGCCTTTGGGCAAGGATGGTCTGGTGCGGGGCTACAGGGTGATGCCGAGCGACACCAGTGACCTCTTTAGTAGGGCCAAAGTGCACCCTGCTAGTGCGGAACGCCTCCTCGTGCCTCTGGAAAAACGTGATACTGTTGTGTAGTGCTGGATTGCGAATTTATGCTTTGCGCAGATGTAGTGTAGGGCAATGCAGAGCTCTGCAGATGTGGCAAGTTTTATTGCCAGCTCCTTCAGATCGATGTTGGGACGTTGGTTGTTGTTCGTGATGATGCAGCGCTTAATGGAATTGCAGGACAATGGACGTTGAAGGCAGTGTAGCAGCCATCATCAAATACGGCAGTGAGAAATTCGAAAATGATACAACACGCAGCAGGACGAGGCAGGATTTACTTTTGATGCTTGCTGGCCATTTCAGCTGTTCGTGAATTCGCACTTTTGAAAAATGAACTGTAATCGGTGAAGATTGGAATGATTGCATCATATATGCCAGAAAATCTTACTTCTGGTGAGCAGCAGTAGAATAGCGCAATACTCTACAGAATGTCTACTGTTTGATGTGTCTTGGAGATATCAACTTGAAGCTAAAACAACCCATTGAAATTGTTTTGTTTTTTTGACCCAATGGCTTTGTTTTGAGCTCTGTTGCTTTTTTGGGGGGGCCAAGATATTGCGTTGGATGGATGGGTAATTTTCTGCGAAATATTAGTGGAGCACACCAAGTGTGTTGCACTGAAGAGCTGGATATGGGAAGTATACCAGGAAGTTCAGAAACCAGCATGACAACGTTTTGTTGAAGCCAACAAAGTAACTATCGTTCTTGGTAGATAAATGTTGTTTAATTGAAAAATTCAACAGAGGATTAGCGTTTCAAGAAGCTTTGCAACCACGGAAGCTGTCTGGAGGCCAGCACTGCATCCATGTATCGTCATCCTAGTGGAAGACTTGGATATCATTTGGTCTTGACTGTTTCCAGATGTCAGCCAGAATGGATCATGGTCTCCAAATTGGCTAAGTTTGTCAAGTTTAAATGGAGTCACCTGCCATCAACATCTAAACTTTAAACTGGAAAGCTAGGAATCTGCTCGTTGTTCTTAAATTAACAGAATCATTCTCAGTGTCGTTATGTTGACAACATCCCACCATAGATTTGCAGAATTGTTTGGTGAGGCAAGAATTGCAATGCTCAATGTCCATAACTGGCTTTCCAAAACTCACCAAAAGGGTGGTTTCAGTGATGAGTTTGTCTAAATCTTTTTTGTAGTAATTATTAACGTATTCTGCATCAATGAAATCGATGAATTGTCGCATTGCATAGTAATACAAGTAAAAACAAAGTTAATTAACGTCGTTAATTTCAAGATTATTTGCGTGATGTTGCGCACCAGAATTTTCGTTCGTAATTTCGTTTTTGAAAAAAATAAATTTTGGCACTTATTAATCTGTCCACATTATTTGGTAAAATCAACTAGTGTTTAGTCATTTTTTGTGCAATATTTTTGTCGATGCATTGCACCGGGCTTGAAAAGCGGATGTTTCATGGGGAAAAATCAAACAAAGCGAAAGTTTCATGGGGAAAAAATTCAAAAGATCATTAATAATTTGCTTTGTTTTTGGCAAATATATATGAATTATTTTTAAATCGCACTGCTGTGTAGCATTGTTTGAGTCTGTCAACTCAACATTAACATAATTACGGCACTGGAAGAATGGTGGCCGCTTGCTTAAGTCAACCGTCTTGGTTGATCCAGGGAGGGATTGACGGGATAAATATTGTAATTGGAATCGTTTTGAAACGTAAAACGATAACGTGCCAAAAATAGCTGTTTTTTAAGAAATCTTAACTAGACAAATGTCAATACATGCGCACTGTCTTATCCTTCCCTGTTGCATCGCATCAGTCATGCATTAACATACGTTTACCAAAACCTTTCCTTACTCTTTTTGGGGAGATTAAACGTTATGAAAAGTTTAAATACGATGATGCTACATTTTAGACAACAACTGGGATGCGATTAGTTGCAAAAACGTTTATTTAGACGAACTAGTAAACTACAATATTTGATAAAACTGGCAACAAAAACCGAAAGAAATGAGATATCCAATTAAATCCCAGGGTTATCTAATTTCATGTGCTAACGAAGTAGTGTATATTTATAGAATTGCATGCAGTGATGTTTTGTTAGTTACATGTACACTGTACATCAAACAATGTACAATGCATTTTTCAGGTTGAAGCGCATTTTGTTTTATTCGTATGTGTTATTACAATGTAATACTGTAGGCTAATGTTTGCCAACAATGACGGATCTAAAAAACAGATAGGAAGGAGACCAGCATTAAATACTGTCTAGCTAAAATTGGGACACCACATTGCCAAATAATTAATAACATTGATTCCTTTCATTCTGAAAAAAAGTGTTCATATCTCTATACTACATGTAGGCAAGCCATGCATGTATAAATTATTTTTTTGTAGCTTAGGCAAATTTTAATTGGCGGATCTTTCCTGCAAAATGACAGGGTAATGGGTACGTTCCCCCGGTTTCCCTTCTCTCTTCTGTTCTCCCCATAACCTTTTCTCTCTTCCTGGATCCGCCAATGTTGACTACCATAGGAAATCCTGAACAATTTTATTTTCCCATATCTCGTAACACGATTAAAGTGAATGCACTAAATATCTAAACAACGTAAACCAAAGAATATACAATAACATGTAATAAAGAGTTCCTGCTCAGTTAAAGGCTTAATACGTTTTGAAAAAAAAAAATTAAACCCTTTTTCCAAAGATCAATGCTTCAACGCACAGTTGGTATAATAGAATTTAATAAAAACGTTCCATTATTATTTTCTGTAATAAAACAGAAACGGAATTTTTGGAGAGTATATAATTTGTACAGACATGTATAATGATATGTTAAAATAGCGCATTGCAAATTAAAAAGCCAGCAAGGTCACGACAAGTGCATGGTCGCATCTCTAGTGCTGCATAATCTTCATCACCTCTATTCCCTATAATTCACCCCATTTCGTATTTCCACTTGGCGTTTTTAATCCTTATACGTTTTATTCGTGTAGCTTAATCTTTCCCTAGTTATAACCATTGTAAATACATGTACATGTATAGCGATCCAACCTTGGAGCACGTTTTCGAAACCGAAATTCAAGGCTTCGTTTCGCATTCCTCGGAAATTTTTGCGGGGAGGAATTCTCTCGAGATGCCACGGTTACATTGTTGATTGCTCAGGCATCAAGTTGGCTGCGCTCATTGCTAGTTTTCCGTCTGAGTCGGCCTGCCTTTTCCAGTTAATCAAAGTGCCTTATTTACGCAGTGCGATCTGTTAATTATGTAATTGTGCGCGCGGATTAACGGTCGAAAAGTCCCGGTGTTTATTTACTTCCTCAAGCTAAATACCCAAATAATTGACACCGATCCACTATTCATCACGGGCTGAAGGCTTGAGAAACTTCAAGATCATTACCTGTTACACCGCGTTGTTTCTAAGGTAGGCCTAATATTTCGAAGTAGTTTTTCTGAATTCAGATGGTCGTAAAGTTTATGCCTGCAATATTATTCAGCTTATGTAAAACTTCGGTATCAGCAAATCCTGAATCATTTCGTAGTAATTTCAAAGTCTATAGTGTATTCTAGACTAAAATACTAAAATATGGACAGGAATTGTGGCTAAATCTCATTTCGAGTTTTTCACAAAAAAAAGTATTGCGTGTGAATGATACGTTTTTGATTACATGAATGCCATACAGTAGTAAGCGTTAAATATCCGTATTTGTAATACGCAGACTTTCATGGAACGAATACGTCCCAAATGTGTGAATTGAACACACCTTTACATGGTGCATGTATTGCTACAGTGTATATGACCAAAGTCTAAAACAGTGTTACTGACCTTTTTTTCCAGTGTTTGTTTCCGAATTTTTCAATGGATAAAAGTTTAGCAAATACCTGTTTAAAAAATAATTTCGGCAATGTAATAACAAAAGCTTAAGAGGAAAGGTATCTACACTTAGTCCCATGGCCGAATTGTGGTGCTGGCAGGTGTACTTGCATATGAGGGGGGAAATCTTAAAGTAGTTAAAGAAGTCCAAAAATCAAAATGTGAAAATCCCTCGCATCTTTAAATTTTCAATAATGTTTTAGAATATACAGTGTACATTTATACTAAAAAAGAGAACACTTTCAGACAACACTAGAAATAGCTTTGCGCGTATAAGATTTCCGAAACGCATATCGGCATTTGCATTAACTGTAAAATGGATTGTAGAGCTAATTTATGTCGATTATATTAATTTCTTAATTGATAGATATTATGTTAACGTGTTTGTATTCGCATTCCTATTTTTTCACTTTATAAACTAAAGCTGGTACATAATATAACAAATTTTTATTGGTCGTTTCACTTCAATTTTGTTTTTCACTTCAAAAGTTGTAAGTTGTGCATCTGTTTGTGGTGAGCAGCTTCTGGCGATTTACCATGCCTCTAATAAGAAGTTGTTGGAAATAACGTCATGTGTACATATTGTATAACCATCATTCTTCCCCTGTCTAACAATCACGCCATTACTACGATAAGAACTGATTGCATAAAAGAACTATTACACTAATAACAATTGCGTATTTTTGTATTTGAAATTGTATGTCATATTGCTTGGAAAGTGATGTTTTCCGTGTTTTCTGAAGCACATTAAAACTTTTCTAAGAACGTTGTTTTTCTCATTTTTCCCTGGGAAAATCCTTACAATTGTTAAAAGTACGTTGATTCGCTCAAATAGGGAGGGAATTAAAAGTCAAACTTTACTAAAGCGAATCTAAGGTTATTTTTTTGTAAATTACTACCTTTTGAAAAGGGTTTGGTTAAAAAAATTTAAAAATATTTTAGAAGCTTTTCAAAAACAAAGCAACTTGCATTTTTTTAAAATTACTTAATGATTTAAACAACTCCTTAACCTCATGACGTCTGGCAGTTTGGAACCTGTTGGGATGCTAAGCTTAGATCGCTTAGTAAAATATATTTAAATACGTGGCTTAAATGTCAAGAAGTATTAAAATGAATAAAATATTGTTAGCGCTAAGTTGTCACTTCATGCATTTCTTCAAAATGCATTGTGAGAATAGGACAGCATGTAACCGCTTTGGATTTATTGGACCGTTTTGAAATACATGTACTAGGCAAGATTATCATCAACTCCAGCTGATAAATCGGGCATTTCGTTGCTGAGAAAAACATTTTTTTCCCGATTCAGGATAGTGAGTCAAATTTTTTGCACTTAAAGAGTACATGTAGCATTACGTTTTATGAGAGGCAAAGAAAACGTTTACTCCACAAGACCTAAAAGGGTGTCCTAATTGCTATCTCATCTCTCTAGCAAGTGGGGAATGGCCCCTACAATGTTTTGAGCTGAAACAAGCGTAATTTGTCGGTCTGACGCTTAAGACCTTATGGTGTGGCACCTTTCAGTTATGAATCACCCTGTGTGCATTAAATATGTAATACCAACTAGGTATGCCTGTGTTGTATCCTGATTCTGATATAATGATTGTATTTTAACATGATTTCTGCCTTTTGCGAAGTTATACGTCTGCGTGGCCTATCAAAGGTGACCCTGGACAAAATATCAGTACAAGATCAGTATACAACATCTGTTCAGGTACTGGTACTGTGCCCAAAAACCAGTACTGATGTCAGTACAACGTTCCAGTACATAAAAACCAGCAGATCTGGGAAGCAAACCCTCTACTATCGACTTGCGAGTCCATCACCCTACTGTCTCAGCTATCCCGGTACGTTGAAGGAAGGGATGTAAATTAGCAACATGTTATCTGACTGCTCGACCTTCCACCAATCTATCATGGATTACATTACCTCATCGATTTATCTAAAATTAGAACCAAGATATCGTTACCAAAAATTTACTAATAAACTGATGGAATCTGCCAAAAACCTGTCCTTATTGATGAATACTCAGACCAAAAAATTCTTTAATAAAACAAATGCTTCCTGGTTTTCAAAAAACTGCCAAATACTCAAAGATAACCTAAAAATACGTACGAAGCTTTTCTTAAACAATACAAACCATATATCTTTAGGAAATCTAGCTAATGCTAAACATGAATTTAGAACTACCTGTCATATGGCCAGAACGACACATAATAAAAGGT
>JAQIXS010000564.1:0-43300 GCA_034700785.1 Rossiulus vilnensis | reverse complement strand
ATACGTGTAGGAGCGCGTAAACGTAATTAACAGCTACTTGAAGAAATCAACTGAAACTATTGGAAATCGATTGTTTGGTTGGCATTCAAATGCTATATCGATGTGTCTGGCGTTGCTTTGGTGTACTGAAGAAGGAAGAAGGGAGGGGGTCAAATATGTAAATTTTAAGTGTGCGTGTTTCCCATTAAACTACGCCTTTCTGAATTATCTAACTTATTTATAGAGTTCTTCAAGAATCGAATTTTCCTGTCATTTTAATAATATGTCCAAAATACGCCATAACGTGTTTAGAGTTGAGAAATGCTTTCTTTCCGTCCTTGTTATGCCATTTATTATAGATGAAAAATGTGGAATAGGGCAGGTGGAACAATTACTTAACAATTTATCATTGTTAACGAGTGAAAAAATATATTGTATAGTAACAATAGGCCTATTTAATGGCATGAAAACAAGAATTTATAGGGAAGAATTTTGCATATTTTGTCGATATACATGTACATGTAGTCTCGAGGCGATAAGCTCGTAGCTGCGCTTTCCGATATTCTTAATGAACAGTAATTCTTATTAAGGTGCTTTATAGCACACTAAGAAATGAAAAACTTAATGACTGTTTTCTGATTCGATAGTATCAATAGAAAGTCAAAGTATGCTGAAAAGAGTTCGGTTAAAAAAATGCAGAGTTGCTACCGGAATAAAATTTTCAACTTCCCTGACTTTTCTCTGAATTCAGCTTTTGAGCAATTTTCCTGACCACCATCACCACTGGGGCGTATATGCATAGTCGATAATCACGCTTTTCGCCCTTAAGATTCGAAGGCGTTGTAATGATCTACCATTTATTTTCAGACAGTTTCGCCGTATTCATGCTATTTTCTCGATTTGCCGTGCTTATTCAACGGACTTATTTAATAAGTTTTTCTATCGGTTTTTATCGCCAAACATTTCATTTCCTACCTTTTTAATGAATGTTTTCTACACACCCGGAACATCCAAACCACCCACATTTTAGAAAGGGTTAGCACTTTCATTAATTTCATCTGTATTTTTCTCTTGTACTCCCGTCTCTGCCACTTATCTCACGTTTTAATGTAAAATTTCGGAAATTTGCTATGATTACATTAGCATGGGCGAGTCAGTATGTCCGATCTTTTATATGCGTGTCAGTACGCTTCTCTCGTGAAATTTCGTATTCCATCATTCACTTTCACCATCTCTGCCCCTTTTCACTTAAACCAAGCTTTCATTCGCCTATTTTGCAACATTTTCTCCAACGGGAAGCTCAATAGCACCCAAATCAAAGTGTCTAATGCAGAAGCAGCTATCTACTCGATGTAAAATGGTGCGTGATAGCCGTGATCTGAATTAATGAAAATATATTTACAGAAATGTACGAGTACTTCTCTCAAATACTGCCTTTAGGGATCGTCCACAAAAGGCATCCTTCAACATCCCCCGTTGACCCGTCTCAAGTTATAGTACAAGTAGTCCAGATGACGTTACGTAATTAATTTGGACGAAAATCAGCGTACTTTTCAATCGAAATAAGGACTAAAGCTGATGTCATTATGTCGCTATCATGTGCCGCCTATTTTCGCATAGAATGAGATAAAATGTTTAAATGACTCATATCCATATAACATAACGTAAACATGTTATGTCAATGCTGAATTTTAGAGCACTCGACTTGAGACCTTATAATTAATACATGTTCGTTTTTAATTTTAAAAATGGCATCAAGTGGTCATATTTCAAACAATTACGTTACTTTTTTAAAGAGGTAATTAAGGCTGAGCCAAAACGTCGCGTGCGAAGACACATTTTTTGCTTGAAATACTTAATAATTGCTAAACTTATATTAACTTGTGTAAAATTGGTCGTCCTCTAGGTTCTGAGCTTTTTTTTATAATTTGAAACTGCCTCAAAGGCCACATAACGTTTTTTCCCAAATTTGTTCAAGTTTTAATAAATAAACGGGACTTTTTAAAATTATTTATAATTTTAGCTGAGATCATAGAGGACGACCAGTTCTACACTAGGGAAAACAAATGTAGCAATTACATGTATATAATAAGTATTTCATGCAAAAAAAAATGTATTTTGGTTTCCAATTTTTGCGGGTTTTTTTGGTTCGAGCTTAAAAGATAATGAAGAAAAATGGAAATAGAAATAGGACGTCCGAATTTTCGGACCTCTTGTGCAACATCGTCAGACTTGTGTGAATCCTACTCATTCCACCCCTAAAAGTGAGCGTGCATGATTACTGGTTTGTATTTATGTAACAATATATACAGTGGTATTAGTTTAATAATGCTTTATAATATGCATTGGGTTGTAAATAACTTCCTTCTACATACATGTATGTACACTTTTATCTAATTTGTTTATTACATCTCGCTTATGTTTATTACAGTTTGATAATTTTAATAGACGACATCTCATTGTGCATGAAAATCCGTGTGTTGCTATATCAGTTCCCCTGACCCTGGATTTCATTTCTATCTTCATTTTATGGAATTAATCTTAATTTGACTAATTAACTGTCCAGATCATGTCAGATGAATGGTCTGTTCATTACTCCAATATATATAGGTACTTGACCGTACATTCAGCGCCACTTAATAAATGCATCCCGCCTTTATCTCCCTACTCTTAATCCCCAGTATCCCCCATCCCATTCCGCTCTCTTGAGCCTTTAACAAGCTCAACATCCAATGTAACACCGATGCAATTAATCAAAAATGTATATAACCCTTCCTTATTTTCACCCCATGGAAACACGACAAGACCCACCAGTTTATGTAAATAGCATTTAGCTAGCCGGGAGGATTTTCTGCACAACCTTACAAAAGATTTCGGCAATAAACTACGCCTGTCTAACTTTAGTGGCTACTGATTGCCTGAAAAGTTTTCCAAATACAGGGTGTGTAAAGAATGCGATTTTTTCAACAGTTGCAACATGTTTAGAATAGTTGAATTAGCTCACTTAAAATGAGCGACATGGACCATGACTTTAATCCTTTTACATTGGACTGTTACTGTATTTAATGTATATCGAGCATATGCAGCATGCATAAATGTTAAAAAAGGTTACGTTTGCAAAATAGGTGCACATTTCTTACGTATTTTTACGTCATTTTTTTCAGATTTTGAAACGAAAACCCTGCGTTCTTTCTTACTACTTACAATGTCAGTGGAATACGTATCCTATTTCCTTTTAAAAGTGAACAAATATAAGGTATAGATGAAAGAAGTATGATGAGAATACGTAATACTTTATTTCCAGTTATGCAGTGTATAGTGCTGCCACTTGGAATACGTATCACATCCATAAATACTACTACTAATGCTGATGCACATTGCAAATATTTCCTATTATTATAAAATTAAGGGGCTTAAATATTCATCATAAATTCAATCTTGTCGAAATCATCTATAAGGCGCTTAAATTCAATATTGGTAATGAAATCCAATGCTAATAATAATCTCTGCTTTGTGTTCCAATATTTCATTGCGATAAGCTGCACCTGTTAGGCACTTTATTTATGGACCTTATATTTGTGTTGCGCTAAAACAATGCATATTTCTAAGAAGACCGATCAAATACAAGCCTGATATTGGAAAAACAAGTAAATGCTTTCGCCAAATAATTCGTCATAAGAAGCAGTCTTTGGACTATTACTGCGGTTGCCGATTCCAGACCATAATGTTGATCGCAAAGCCATTTCTCCCTGCGTTTTTATTTCTTCTTCGTTTTGCCGATCGCGCTGGATCCATTTTGCTGGCAATCTTTCATTTTTGTCATTTATCATTTTCTCCTATCATTAATTCCTATTTTTGCGAGGGTGCCCGAACTCGCCACTTTTACCCATCGCCGCATTTATCGATATTATTCCATCGAAGTGTTTTATGGTGAGTGAAAGAGTAGACCGATCATGAGAAACGCCTGAATGAATCTCTTAGCCCCTTTCCTCTAATGCGATGAAAATATCTAAATTATAGGCCTCGCTTCGAGTTTCCTTCTACCCACAAATTGACCAGCGCGCGTCGATATTTGACCAACACCAAATCCAAACTTTGGCAAGATGGGGATTGCATCACGGAAGATTAATTAATTTTTTGGATCGAACTATTTCGGATTATGAAAATTGGTTCATTTGGATTGCTCTTTGGTAGTAAATTTTCTGTACAAACTTTAAACCAGTCTTGCTGTATATTAAGCATTTAATGTTTGACTTTAGGCCGAGGATGACGTTTCAAAACATATTCCTGAATTTTTACTGAATTCTCGAATTTGCGTGATTGCATTGTTAATTAATTTGTTGATTTGTTTGTTTTTAACTTCTTTTTATTGTATCTATTTAAATTGTTCCTTCGTGTTAGCAGCAAATTATGCAACTTTGAGATTATTTTAGTAATATTTAAAATGGCGTACATTTCCACAAAATGTAAAATGTTGCAAAATTTCGTACATTACATAAAATTCAGGCGGCTAAAGGCCAACACAAAACAAGCCCACCATAAAACATCATTTGCGCTTCAAATACTCATTATAACTGCTAAATTTATTTTCCCCCGTGTACAACTATCTATCCATTATAGGGGTTGGGTCATTTTCTAATCTGAAAATGTCATGTTTATTTATAAAAAAAAACCCGTTAGCAATGAGTCTTTGTGAGATAACGCTTAATTGTGAACATAACTGATAATTTATTTCCATAAGTTTGAATCATTAAATCTGGTGTTAATCTCTGACCGCAGATTTCCTTGCCAGTATTTTGTGCAACGTACAGCACAACACGATATCACCCTGTAAAACAGCGGTTTATTTCTATGGCAGGTAAACCTCATAATTGAATGACAAGTAAATTACTAGCAGCACAGAAATGTGTATACAGGTGTTGTTCACAATTTGCTGTTTTTCCTTCTTATAATGAGGATATGCCGCATGTCACGTAAATGCCTACCATAACACGATTCGGTTGATTTATTAGTTTTTTTATAGGTGTCTTTACAATTCAGGTGTTCACATTCGTTTCGCGTTGATCGATAGCGAAAATTGCATTTTATTTGATATAGAAATCGAACGGTAAGCCTAATGGCATTTTTTATTTCATTGTGGAGAGTACAAGGTGTTGCTGGCAACCGTTTAGGCTAAACATGTGAAGCAGGTATAAAAAAAAAACATTTCACCTTAGCTAATCTTTGGTATTAAGTTCACTCCGTGGATTTTAAAATGCGTCGAAAGATGTTTTGTTTTTATTTATTATTGAATTTACATATCACAAACACCCCCTATTGAAAGGCTTCCAATGGCATTGATGTATTGCTGGTTAGGTGATGTGCAGGGGGTTTATTTAGGTTATTAAAATCAGGCCATGCCCATATTTCATTTTCCTGTTCCCAAAATAACATCTTCATGAAAATTGTTCATAAATTCCAGAGCGAAATCATCTCTGATGCGGAAATCGTTCGTATTCGTCGTTGTTAACTCAATTTTCGCTTTATTGAAGGCTTGACTTTACTCCATGGTAACGTGTCCGTCATGCAAAGGTTAGAGCAATAACTTGGCAGAATGATTGAAATAAATTTGATTTAACCCTTCGACTTCTTTCCCTTTCTAGACATTTTTATATAGATGAACCGAGCGCGACGTTCAGCGAAACTTGCGTTTTTTCGATAGATTTAATTAACTTGTCAATCCTGGTGGAATGTTGCATTGATTTGATTAAATTTCTACCGTGAAGCGGAAAATCTAATAGCATAAGCCGAATAAACATCAAACTTTCATTCGATTCAAACTTGCTTTCTATAATTTAATCGCATGCAGAAACCGGTAAACATTTCCCAATGTGTATATGCATAGGATATTCGCACACGGCTATGGTGTTGTCAGCTGAAGTCCCTCTTTCAGGCACACTTGAAATGACCGGAATAAAATCTCAGATTGGGAAAAATAAGAAAACTAGAGAGCTTATAGGCTTATATGAATTTTTATTTACATATTTTTGGCACTGCTTGATTAATATATTGTTGTGGGGTATACTCTTCCGGGTGGAAAATATGAATATTGCCATGTAAGGGGTTATATATGCATAAATGACCATATATGGTCAAGTAATTATGCATGGGGTGATGCACGAGCCATATATGGCCATGTATGGAAAATATTCGATTTTCTACTAAAAATCATCCTCATTACTGCTCACTTTCCTTAAGCAAATGTAATAAATGCCAACATAAATAAAATGTTAACTTTAATATAAGTTACTGTATTATATTTTCCAGATATGGAGTGCGATATGCATAGTCATATCTGTAAATATGTTTACATACATGTATATGGTCATGTGCAAGAATGTAAAAATACATGGATACATGGACAAATATGGATATGAATTGACAAGTATGCCCATACAGGCCGATTTGTGGCTAATTGCTGGTCTAACGATATATGGAATAAATCATATATGGCCCATATTTACTGGATGATGCTACGGGCGAGTGGCAGTCCATAATTATACTACATCTATGAATTTCTAGTCTTCTTTATCTTATATATTCTCGTATGCCCCAAATGTGATGAAATTAAGCAGTTTTAGGGTACTAGAATATTCTAATTCACAATTGCTCATACTCCTCCTCCTTCCTGCCGTTACTTGTTTCTTGCATACAATCGACTCCTCTATTTCTCAAAAAAAAAAGTGCTTACTTGGATTACCAAGCAGAATTTGCTGAAGGGGAATTTAGTTTCACCGAGATCGTATTATCCGTTTTATATTAGGAAGTTTTAATTATTAATTCCACCCTGTTTTTATGCAGTTTGTTCATGGCTCGGCGCTGACAACCAACGTCACTACTCGTTTTCGTCTCGTTTTTCCGTCCTCGAACCCACGTTTCAACCAAAGTAAACCCAGATCACGTTTCAGACCACAATCTTGTTTCTTAACTCGATGTTCGTTTGGCAAACATTCAGAAAATGAGAATCACGCAACGCAAAATAATCGTTAGGTCTCCCCGTTGTGCTGCTGAGCGATTGTCCCATTCTCACTTAGATCAACGATTAAGAAATTGTCGGCTGATGATATTGCCCTGTTCCGTTTTTTTTTGGGAGGTACTTAAATTACCTTTTGCAGTGCCTATTAGTAACGTTCTTACATCTCTTCAGCATGTGTAGCCAGTCATTCTTCCTTTATAAGCATTAAAGTTTAAGTTTATCGAATGAAGGAGCTTCCACAAAGAAAACGAACAAGAGGATAGTTTCAGGAATTCAATTCAATTCAAATATTTCGTTTTTCAGATTTCTATAATTTAAATGTATCATCTGATCGCTACTGATGTTTGTCAGATGATAATTCTCAGGACTGCCCGCTCGCATTTTACATCAGTTGACCCAAAATCTTCCATTTATGACGTCATTGTTTGCTGGACAACAATAATTGTTTCAAATTAAAATTAAAAACCAGGCACGTCGGTGTTCTATATAAATGATAATGGTGTTTTTTCTTAAATCGTGACCACGTCTTAAGTTGATACTTTTCGATATTTTTTGTTCGCTGCTTTTATTGGATTTCTGCTAGGTTTCTTGCCAATGTAGACATCATAATGACCAGTGACTATTTCACAAGGGATTTCATTGTCTAGTTACTTTGCAGACTCTTGCATGCCATTTTAAGGGCAGACATCAATGTGTTGTTAGAAATTTGCGCTCAAAATTATTTAATTGCGCTACAAATTAGTTCATTCCATTGAAAGTGGTAAAAAAAAATGTTCAAATTTCGAAACATATTCCTGGTATCGATACACAAAGTTCATCCATAATGTTATATTTTTTCTTTAGAAGGTTTAAAATGTCTTTTTATCCTTATGCTTCTTCTGAGAAGTATCCGAGTTGAAACAAAGACGAAATAGGTTGGCAAGCGTGAAAATTAAGCTACAATGCCGGTTTTATTTTGAACATCTTTTCTCGACATCGCAATGCACAATCTAATTAATTAATCATAGAAAATACTGGGTGCACAACGTTGTAGCATAACATGACTATTCAGATGACTCATATGAGACTCAAATGAGGCTTCAAAAATATTCCTAAATATAAAGGTCTGAATTTGTACAATTCTTTATTATTTAAACCCTCGACTTTTTATTTTTTTCTAAAACTATAAAAATTAGACAGTTCGCTTTTTAAAATGTTACATCACATTTTGTTTTTTAAGATGTTTTTTTTTCGATATTTTTAAATAAAATATAGAATTTCAAACTATTCCTATATATCCGAAGTCATCCTATTTAGGGCAACAAAAGTTTAGTCAATTAAGGAAAAGCATTGTATTAGCAATTAACCACGGGTTAACGTTAACCCAGCTACCCAGCTAATAGGCAGGGTTAATATAATGCAATTTTTCCCACAATTCCTAACTGCAACATGTTTTCTCCATGTTTACTATACATTGGGTTAAAAATCCCTATTAACCCTTAAGTTAACTTGTGGTTATAGTTAACCACAGGTTAGCTAACCTTTCATTTAACTTGCAATGGTGCAACCGGCCCTTTCACTGAAAAACTGAATTTGCTGTGTAAATGTTGCACGAATTACCCGGATCTTGTCACATTGTAGTCTAGCTTTTACCAAGAGTGGATCACAGATGGCGTTGGTATTTTGCAAAGGACCTTTTGAACCAAGTTTCGCAGTGTCACACTTTTTGAAACCCGCATCCTATCGATGGGTGATGAACGCACAAGGGTCGTCCATTAACGATCAGCTGACTACTTAGGTCGACTAAACGATTCGCGTGGACGACCCCTTCTAACGATGCCATGTTGTGACGTCATGAGGAGAACAGCCCATTCTCACAAGCGACACTGAAGTCGTTCAACCCGCAACTCCTCCCATAGAATCCGCCTTTAATTCGTCGTACATCCAGATTTTGGTGCAGTCCCCTTTTCAAAGTACATGTACTGCGCTGAGAACATAGGGGCGTAGGAACCAAAGGCTACGTGCATTATTTAAATTGAAAGGTATAACGTATCGCCCATGGGCACTGAGAGGTGGGGTTCATGCTAAGACCCGCTGCGTTCCAGCCTTGCAGACATTACATGAGGGTGAGGTGCGCGGGGGCGGAATTTCGTTTTTTCCCTCCAAAGACGGCCATTGATTATAATAATAAGCGTTTGTATGTCACAAGAAGGTTTAACAATTTTTTTATTTTTTGAGGGGGGAAGGGGTGTATTGCAAATGGCTGATGGCCCTGTAAATTTTGTTTTTCGATACCACATTACCATGGTGGCTTTTACATGTACCTCTCCAACTGACTAAAACTGTTATGTATACCAAGTGTAGCGAGGTCTGTCACCTAGGTTTCACTTTTAGAGAATTCAACTCTTTTAATATGCACCAAATTAACAATTTCCACCACAATGACTACAAATAATCTGACAATTGCAAGACTGACAAGCTAAACAATGCCAGTGCACTTCGACTTAATCTAATAAACTCAAGGTGAACCCAAAAGGATGCATTAATTAGGATTAGCAATGCATTAGGGTCATAGCCTATTCTGTACATGCATGATGCATGTCCCATAAATGTCCCCTACACTGGACTATGTCCGATAATTCTCGAAATTGGGAAGTTGATGTCAACTTCTGGAAAGTAGCCAATCACATCGTCAACTCTCATCAACTTACGAAAAAAACTACACAGCCACCTTTTTGGCGATGTAATTTATGAACGATCCCTTAATGAGAATAATACACCTTAGTGTAGACACACTTCAATGGTATTAATTGAATGGTAAGCACAAATGGTTAAAACGATCGTAGACATTTACAGCGGGCACGAGGCCCACCTAGTATTTTTCTCAGAGGGGAAGCTAAGGGGTGCACCACGTGTCAGCGGTACTGATTGACCACTAATTAAATTTCAGCTTTTGCACCCTTGACGTTTAGCCTTAGGCAAACAACACTTCCTCCAGGGTGGTGCTCAAAGATGGCGCCCTGAAGCACGCCCAGTGCAGTCAATGGCAGCAAGAGTGTCGCTCGAATTGACGATGATTTAGGTAAGCTTGTTTCCGATGAATTTCTGGAGTCGCCCGGCCTCTACAGCGGAACATTTTTTGTCCTTGCTCTCACTTTCTTCTGCCTGAATTAATCATGGCTGACATGTAATCAAGCGAAAACGTTCGCGAAACAGTTCTTTCGATTGTAAATCTCACCGCGGTATTTTGGCAGTGTGTACCTCCGCTCAAGTCCGCATGCGAATGTGTGTCTAAAGGTGTTACAATGAATAATATAGCGAGCGACGCCCATTTTCAATTTCTCTCTGTTTATACATGGCGCTATCTTGTAAATCAGAAACCCAATTTCGACCCACGTGTGATCTCCATCAATTTATGACACAAGTGGGATAACGCAAATAGACCACCTACTATTTTCCCCCCATGGTATAGACGCATATCGCTGCGCTTGCGTCCTAGAAGGATTGCATGTGCTCCTAGTGTGATTTAAAATATTGCGAAAATATAGCGTACTTCTCTAATGATTCCATCCAGCACTTGTTCATAGCTGTTGAAGCAGCAAATGACTAGGTCGAGGAAAAACATGTATGAACACGGGCAAACGTGTGCCTTTAATGGAAACCCTGTTATGTAATTGATTTGTTCGTATATTCACCGAAAGTATTTCATGAAACCACATCATTAGCATATAATTGCATTTATAGTAAAAATAGGTTTTTAATGCAGCCTTCTGGAAATTTGCATATACATTTCCAGAAATTGCACGAGTACATAGTTTTAAATTATTAAAGAACAAGCCCGGTTAAAAACTACACTCCTATTGTAAACAAAATACAAGCAGCTCTGGGGGGAAATAGTTCTTGACGTTGAATTACGTTTGTCAAATAAAAGCACATAAATGTATCATGCCTTGAACATGTAAAAATATAGAAAAAGCAAAAAAAATTCACAAAAAAAGTTTTATTTGATAATTATTTTGTTCGCACCTTTTTTACGTTATATATTGTATAATATTTTTCAGAACAACGAATTAACCTCTAACTTGAACCCATAAATAAATCAACAATTTGGCTGCTTTTGCAAGATAAACCATGTGTGTTAAATCTATATAATAAGCCAAACCCTGTGTATATATTTAGCAAATTTGATATTGTGCATATTGAAATGACATATGGAATGTACATGGTAGCCTAGGCTATGCAGATTTTAAAACGTTACCCTACAGTATAGCACACATGGCGTTGCTCAGTTTGGGGCGAACTATTTCAATCGTAGCCAAGTTTCAGGGTTGGCAAATAAACATCGTATTGATGACTTCACTAAGTGAGCTAAAATAAGCGATTCGAACCGAGTCATGGGTTTTGCAAATAACAATAGATGAATTAAAAATTCCATTTAATAAAACTTACTGTCGTCATAACGACATGCATAATACATTTTCTTCTGATTATTCAAATAGGTCGTGAATTAAAAATGATTAAATATACAGTAACTTCATTGTTCAGTATCGGTAGTTAGCTTTTTACGAACTACCATCTGACGAGACACTTGCAAATAGCCCAAATAATGAAAACTTCCCATTTCAATCAC
Source organism: Rossiulus vilnensis (assembly GCA_034700785.1). Classification (NCBI taxonomy): domain Eukaryota; kingdom Metazoa; phylum Arthropoda; class Diplopoda; order Julida; family Julidae; genus Rossiulus; species Rossiulus vilnensis. The sequence continues at coordinate 31,697 of JAQIXS010000564.1, read as the reverse complement.
CAAGAGTCTGAGGTAAACTTAAGCATACGAGCATAAAAGCAAAATAATCATTTAAAATTTGTTTGAACTTTTAATTTTTCATATTTAGTGTAAAATAAACTGCACTTATTATATGGAACGCACACATTGTAGTTCAAAAACGCCATTTCTGCTCTCAAAAATAACCAACAGAATCCCAATTTCCGTTCAATACCGAAATTATCTATATTCCATTTAGAAACAAGCAAGAAAAAGATCCACTCTTCCTGATTATTATATTGCGGAAGATTATTACCCAGACTGCACTTTTTTTTGTTATGTTGCATTAGTACATTAAGCGCCTCCTGCATGGTAATCTCAATTTTCCAAACTTTTAATATTTAATAATCTTAATTGATCGCTTAAAGCTTTGATAAAATGCTGAACATATTATTGTTTGTTTGTGGCAGGTTGATTCAAATGCTACATGTAATTTTCGATATAATTCAATAGCGAGCTGTTGGATGACCATATAATTTTAACATGACAATTAACGAAAAAAAGTAAATTCTATTCTGATGCATCATATGTCATAAAATAAAATCTCGTCTCGTTAAATCGCCATTTCAACTTATTTAGTGATTTCCACCGCCAATTCCAATGAAACGGTGTATTTTGCATGGATCATATACACTGATCATATACTATCTGAACAGAAAGTTCAGATAGTATCATATAGCGGACACTTGTGAGGTTAAATTTACAGTGTATGCAATATATACCGGTAGTTAATTAGAATAAAGTCACATAGGCCTAGTCATTGGTTATTATTTTGCATCTGTTTTGGATAGATAGGCTGAACACAACTTAAGTCACAATAGGAAATTAATAGTAGGTTCAAAATTGTTTTTGATTTGTGCGAAACTTTCTCTTGTTTTCACTGTCCCAGAATTTAATTTGCATTATTTTTGCTTCAAATACTTTTCATAACTGCCAGGTTTATTTTTTCCGTGCAGAATTGATTGTCCACTTGGGTCTGAGCTATTATATATTTATTTGCCACATGCATGGAAATTTCCACTTTATAAAAAATGAACTTCAAAAAAAGTTATGCGACCGTCGAAAGCAGTGTTTTAATCTCACCAGAAGCTGCATAACATTTGTTTTAATAATGGACGGGACATTTTCGAATTTAAAAAATAACCGAGACCCTAGTGAACGACCAGTTCTACACGGGAAAAAATGAATTTAACAACTATAATAAGTATCCGAAACAAACAAAAATGTGCAATTATGCACGATGGGTATCCTTTTGGGGTCCGTCTTAACCGCAGCTAGGACTGTTCGGTCCAACTGTCAGAAGCCCTCGCACGCAAAACTGATCAAAATTTGAAAAATGTCCCGATGAAAAGCGCCGCTAAATTTAGCAGCCCGCACCATATGGCTTTGCCCCCTTCGGGCCAACGCCGATAAACAAAGTTTCTCTTCCCCGCATATAAATACCGAAAGAAACTTCTCCCAAAATACGAGCCTATTTTCGATCCGGGTGACGTCACGTGCCGCACTGCCAAGTTCGAGAACCCGGTCAGCAGCTCCCTTGCCCTGAGAAAATTCGCGGAGACATGTCCGAGGAGGAAGGAATCAGTGAGGTTAAACGGACTTACTTTGATGTCGTTTTCGTCTTCTGGCTCCCGTTTCACGCTGCTGCTGCTGCTGCTCTTGCTAGCTCTCGCCAGCCCCTCGACGTCCATGGCTGTGCAGCCGAGGCTCAGCTCCGTTTCGCCCGTAGTGCAGTGGCTGTGCTAGCGGCTGTAGTAGTCCTGTACGTGCACCGTGCATGTGGGGGTTGGAACCACGACTTGAAAGGTGAGAAGCCCCTATACGGCTGCTATCAAATTACAACACTCTCTCCGTACACCGTTGATTATGGGCGGCCACCATCCTCCAATGTGGCCAACTGCCTCGCCTGCGAAGGCTTCGAAAAGCTCCGCAAAATTCCTCATCTGCATGGGTTGCGTTCCCGCCCCGCGAGGATGAGTCACGCGACGAACCCACGGAGACGGAGACGCCCCTGGCGGCGACCCCCCTGTCTTCCCCAAAATACTGACTCCCCCAAAATCAACGCATGGTGTCCTGCTTCGTTTCGTACCCGTGGCGCAGGGGGCTGGGGGAGAAGGGTGGTATTGCAGGGGGAAGGATGCGGTACAGGGTGGCTACATCAGCGAAGAAATGCTGGCACTTTCGGAACACCCTGTATTTTGATTGTTAACCCTGCGCTAAATCTGGAGATGACTAAGGCTAATAAAGGGTTGAAACTTGAAATGGTGCATGCTGCTTATGAGATCGGATCCTCAAAACCGATGCGTATTTAGTAAGTTATGGCGTGATGATCAAAAGATTTGAAGAACTTTTTTTAAAATCCAGACTGTTTTCCAATAGTCTTTTGTTACAGATAGGCCTGTATCGAGAAGCTAATTATTTTTTTTAATTTATTCTTTTTCAAAATGGACTTCTTAAAGAAAATTTAAGGTCTGAGCCAAAAGGATGCTCAACATGCAAAAAATACATTTTTGCTTCAAATGCTTGATGTAATTGCGAAATTTATTTTCCCCAGCGTAGAATTGGTCGTTTTAAAAAAATTTATAATTTGAAAATGTCCCATATATAGAAAGAAAAGTAAATTTGAATACAACATAAATTCAAGCATAGCAAAAAATTAAACTGCTATGCGACATCCGTAAACGTGCGTTTCCTTGCAAGGCAACCTTTTGTTTTTCAAGTTTATTTAATGTATTATAAATAAACAGGTCATAAAACGTAGTTGAAAAGCGAAGACGACATCTAATAAGAAAATACAGCCTCTTGCATTTAAATATCTCGTTTTACTATTATCTCTGCTTTTTAATTATCGTGGCATGTTATATTTCTAAATCGGCAACGAAATACATTTGGCATAATAGTAATAAAGTTTCGAAGAAAAAAAACATTAAAAGCAACAAATAAGCTAGCAAAATGAAACACGTCAATAGACAAACTGTATGTGGTAATGATAAACGATAACGTGGATTAAATACCGCATAGAATTTCTTCAAAAATGATACAGTAACCATCATAAACACTTCAGATATAGCGAACGAATAACATTGACTATAAAACCAAACATTAATGATCGGGTTCACCTGACGTATTAGTGTAAATGGTGATTAAATGAGACAAACAAGAATATAATTTGCCACTCTTGAGGAAAACAATGATAGAGAGGCTCGTACGAACTAGAATACTCTTAGGCATGAAGTATAGAAACTATGTCTCCTTTGTATTAGTAATTTTAATTGGTGCAAGAGAGATCAGCGTGAAACATGGAGACTGAGAACTTTAAGAATAAAATTATGAATATTCAAGGCATGCAACTGAAATTGAAGAGCAAAATCAAGACTAAAAGCACAATTAAGAGAACCTATAAATGACGCCAACCAATTTTGTGTGGCAGCTGGAAACCAATTGGGATTCTATCACGTTCAATAATCAGCCATATTACTTAACATTCTTATAATCCCAAATCCAATTTTTTTTTTCGAAATCTCATATTGACATAAAAATGTTAAGATAGCGTTTTCATTTGTAAATTAGGGATTGAACATAAGGACGTGACATATATTTTTGCACTTGTGTTTCGTGTATTAACTTTACAGTGAAATGTTATCTTTTATAGTCAAAATATATCACAAGAGACATATTTTCTGAATGTGCGTAAAATCAAACATGCATATGGACTTCCCCCAAAATTCGTAAACATCTTTAATGTCACACACAATGTCGAATTTAGCAGCAATTCCTTGTTGCCATATATCGTCACAAAACTCCCACAGTGTAACAATCAAACAAATAATATGTCAACTCTGGCTAAATACAAGTAGCATATTATAACGATCATGTGTGACGTCATTTATGAAGAACCCATATATACTATCAAACTGATTGTTTGTGAAATAGCAACATATCTATGCACAATATAAATGATATAACTGTCAATTAAATTACGTATGCATAAAGGAGTGAATGCCAGAACGGACTCTGCCATATTAGTCCAACTCCAATTACAAACCAGCCCAATCCAAAAAGAAAATCCCAATGAATTTAAAATATCCATATGGTGGATTGCGCCAAATAACGCATGATTCTCACCGGTTTTAATTGGTAAATTCCGTATTATCGCTACTATCAGATGAATTAAACGGTGTTTGGCGCAATCATCCATGAGCATAATGCAACACTTGGATAATCAATTTATATATTTTGGCATTATAATTAATCGTTCTATTTTCTCGTAAGAATTACAAAGTGTGCTAATAATTATTGAATTGCATTATTAAAGGTGTCAATGGACAATTTATTGATTAAAATAAAGGACATTTCCGGAATTCCCTTAATTTTGCGGAACGTTTATCCACCTACATGCATTTCCCATATTTTGGAAATCCATTCCATTGAATGGACTTCAACTTGAATTTTTCTTTTTTTACAATTTATTTTACTGGCTTTTAAAAAGCACATGCGTTAAACGATTTCCGCATTTCTTCTCCGGTAATAATTAACACTGAATACACTTGAGTAATAAGCTATTTTTAGCGTAAATCCTTCATCTTAAAATTTAGTAAAATTATATTTTCATAGTTTCTTTTAATAAATGTACAACTTCTTTCACACGACACACCGAAGACAAACCTGTACACACGCACACCTATACATGTCTTTTGCATCACATTTAAGGTGATCGCAAATTCAACACACGATTAATTGCTCTTTGACGCATGACGTCACAGCCGTGTAGAATTTTACACCACATTATCTCATTTCCTCTAAGTGCAATTGGCGCAGGGTCTTTCTTCCATGTGAGCAATTAAAACTTTTTCGATTTTGCGTTGCAGCCAATGAAGAACCGTAAAGTCGTCACAGGACACGAAGCACTCCTCGCCCGGGAACAGATTCAAACTTTCATCCTGCACGAAAAAGACAAATAAAGTAAGAGTTCAACGCTAGGACACCCTGTACCCGAACCTTGCGAACAGCGGATCGCTCAGAAATTCCCCTTGAATAAACGCAACCACACATGACTTAGGTGCTATAGTTGTTTGCTTATATTTGGTTTAAAAATAGTGGACCTAAATGTAATCAAATCAGAATGACACGAAAGTTTGCTTTTGTCGAAATTTAAAATCTATCTAATATTTTTCTACCAACAACTGTATTTGGTTTACCGCATGAGGAAATGTGTACCGGTACATGAAATACTGCAAATAAGGGATGAACTTACTTGTCGGACGTTTAAGATGATTTTATTGGAACTGATTGTGGGTACTGCCATAATATCGTCCAAATTCACCTTCCATAGCACATCCCACTCGCCCCACAAACGTGATCGCACCAACTCGAAGACGTGCCTGTAGAGAACAGCTCGTTAAATGACTGTAAAGGGTAAATAACCATACTGGACAATGGTCAAGCGCTTACCTGTCGGTAACCAACACAACGCTGGTGCGGTCCTCCTTCTTCAATGTGGCGTGGGCCCAGTAGGTGTCACTTTCGGCGTAATGACCCTTGCTCAGCTTCAGCAATAAGCGATATCCTGCCGCTTGGTAAGGAGAATATGGTTTGGCGCCCTAAATGAAATCGTGAAAAATTGATAAACCACCTGAAACATACTCGTAAACCTACGAAGAATTTGGAAAGAATGTTTTTTTTGGAGTTGCTACCTGTTGAGGGTTGAGGTAACGAGCCAGACGCATTCTCATGACGACATCTTCACCCATTTCAGCAGCTCTGTAAGAAATAATGAACAATTCGGTGTTATAAGGTATCATTGAAATTCATTAATTTTATTGAAATTTTACCAGTTGTGGCTTTTTACCTTCGTATGCCATCAAATGCCATGCTGACCATATCAACAATTCCTCCGGCTGGTTTGGTCAACAAACCCATTAAGCCTTTACCCATTCCTTTGAAGAAGCCTTCGATCCCTTCTTGATGAATACCTGTTGGAAATTATTGATGTCTTTTAAAACTAATAATTTCGATAATAAGGGCTTGACTCAGCATTTTCACAAGCATTTATATGTAGCTCGTTTCAAGGGCACAATCCCAAAAAGATTTTCTCCATGCAAAAACATTACTCAAACGTTTTTGCTTCAAATACTTATTATAATTGCTAAATTTATTTTTTTCCCTTGTATTTTGTTCCCGTGTCCCTTGTTGAAAATGTACAGTTTATTTCTAAAAATAAACAAACCTGATAAAAATCGCTATGCAACATCCTATGCCCATTTTCGGAGGTTTCATTGAGGAAAACCCTGTTTTCAAAGGTCGCATTGTTTTTTAAGTTTTTAAAAACTGTTTATAATTTTTTTTAATAAACGGGGCATTTTCAAGTAATAAATAACTCAAGCCCTATTGAACAAGCAATTATGCATGCGAAAAAAATCTAGCAATTATAATAAGTATCTGAAGCAAAAATGTGTAATATTTTTGCATGGTGGGCATTGTTTTGGGTCGAGCTTAATAAATATGTAACAATAGATCCAGTCGATATTATTAAACCGGCAACCTTTGTGAAGTACTGAAGGAATTTTCACATTGCATGACACTTGTGTTTTGTATATGTGAGGATATCAAACAGCAAACTCTTACCAACAACTTGTTTCACATGCACTCCCGAGAGTCCCATGGAGACCCCCATAGAAAATGTACGGGATGCTGCCGCAAGGGCGTCTGGGAAGTCGGTGTGTTGTTGGCTCCTTTGGCGACGTTTCTGCAAACGAAATGAAAAGTCATTATTTGATTCATTTTTCCGAAATCACTTTGCATTTACCCTTCTATAATCCTCGTCAAACGACAGAGCTGCTAAGGCCTGTCCAAGAGTTCCTGTGACGAGGGCGATCGAGCCAATGGCTTCTCCAACGATGTGACCCAAGAGGGCTTGCATCCGGGTGGCAATGCCGTCGGCGTATTCATCCGGGGTCTTAATGATACCCTGGAAATAGGTCCTCAAAATCAAACTCGTATAACAAAGACGTTGCTTAGAAGTTAGAATGATGCTTTCCAGAGAAGTTGGTATGAAAGTGCCGGAAATGGAATAGTCTGACTTTAACTTTTCTTACCATGAAAGGTTCGTAATAGTAATCTCCCAGGCCTTCCGTGAAATCTTGAATAATTGCGTACGGATTTCCTAACACGTCAACGCCCAAGACAAACACGTAAAACTGTTGCACGAATTGACTTTGGTAATGGCATTTAGTGTCCCAGAGCATTCGAGGAAGGGGGCACACCATGCCCTTGCATTGGAAATAGGGCAACCTGAGTGAAATAACGATATTTATACAAACGTTAAATGCAGATTTTATAAAATGTACATGTATGTCATTAAGAAATTAAAAATTTTGAACTTTTAGATAAACTATTTAAAATATTTTGCTCAAAGAACGGTTCCTGATAAACGTCAAATGTATAATCTATGCAATGTTCAATATATAAAAATACTACGAACTAGCATATTTCGTTATAAATAATATCGTTTTTTATCAACAAGTTAACTTAATTAACTACTCGTTAGTATAAAAGTAGTATAAAAAAACGATTTTAGTTTCTTGAGATGGGTATAACATGATTTCTGTCAAAATAATTATCTTTATTCAAAAATAAATCTTTATGTTAAGTAATAATAAATGAGCAGATGTGAATATATTAATTAAAAAATTAAACATTTGTCTTAGAAATGACATGGCAGGTTTGATAGCTTATATTATATTTGAACATATTTGAGCCGATTTGATATGTTGCACGTTTATTTTAAACCTCGTTAATCCATAATCTTTCCTAATAAAAAGATGACTACCTAACGTTAGGTCACTGATAACTGACCTTAGTTGAACTTCTTTGACCTCGCTTAAAGTTGCCCCAACGGTTGATGTGAGAAATTCTAACAAATCGTGATGGCCATTTGAGCGAGACGCACTTCTGCCTATTGCTCCTCGAGGTGAAAAGCTGAAGTTTATCTAAATTTGATATCATTAACAATTCTCTAATTAGTTGTAGTTCAAATTCTGAAATACTTCAAAAATGCTTAAAGAGTTTATTGCATTTAGTTCATTTAAATATTTAGGGGGGAAATTACCTTTATTGGCGATAGATGGACGTATTCAAACATATAAAAATTGGACGTTTGAGGATCCACGCAATCGGGTGATGGGATTAATGGCGCCCGAATTATTTCCAAATCAGATTTTATCATCGTTGTCCCGCAGGGCTGAATTTGGGGCAAGGATGCGAGAAAATCGAGCGTAGAAACCACAAAGCCTTTGTCAAGACGAACGTTGAATTCCTGAACCAATATCTTAAGATACCTAGAAATATAAATATTTTTTTAAAAATAAGTAATGCAATTGATGAAGTTTAGGGGGAAATTGGCTTTCATTCGTTGCTAACAAACTGATATATATATGTACTGACTTTATTACTCTGATGGACTTCTTTGGATTGTGGCGCTGGACGAGCGAAAATTCGATGAATGGTCGAAGTCCAGTTTTGCGAACCACAAAAGGAGGCAACGGAGAGGGATAAAACACCGTCGGAAATAAGGCTTCTGGAAGTTGATTGTCTATCTGAAATCAATTAAAAACTAATTAGCTGCTTGTTTATAGTTGCGCTTACAATTGCTGCTTCCAGATTTGTGTATATCATCTTGAAATATTTTTATTTTTGATGTTACTTTAAGTTAGAGGTTTTAAAAGAAAAATCTCTGGTAGCCTATGTATTACTAATAAAATTTTGAAAAACTAGTCAATTGTTTGAAAAATTGATTTTGCATTATTTTTATATGCGACATTATTTACATTATTGTGTGTAAGCAATCATACATTAAATTGTGCAAACATACTTGCAGTCGATGCAGCTTAAAATGAAAATACGATAGATACTGCGAGCTTCTGTATTGACACCAGACGGCAGGGTAGAATCGCCGGTACAGTCGTCCGAAAAAAGGTTTCGTCATTTGCATTTTGGAAAAGTCCACCTGAAATTATATTCATAAGTTGTTTAGAATTGGGTAGGTACATTGAAGGTAGTTTAGCAATTCGTTACCTGCACATAATCTTTCATCTCTGCCTTATTTTGTTCCATTTTCCATTTGTCTTCCAGCCAAGCTGACAGTTCCAAGGGCAGTATTTTCCATTTGTTGTTGATTTCCACTTCCCAAACTGATGGCGCGTGTGAAAGGGTAACGTAGGTAATTTCTTGAAATGCTTCGTTGATTAACGAAATGCCAACGCCCCCTAACGAGACGCAGCATTCAAAGTTGGCTTTGGATCCATCAATTTTCTGACAAAAGGAAAAGTCGACCTTGTTAATTACAAATTCATTCCTCTTAAGTCAAGCCCCCTTGATTATTTATTTTTCACTACAAGTTGGTATTTTTCTAACTGTAGCAAGAAACTTGCAGTCATATATTCAGCTTGCGTTTTTTTTCTTTCGCCAAAATCCCCCTGGCTGGTATCACCACCACCTTTATTTCTCCCAGAATATTTCGAAGTCGTTTCTTGAATAAGGTGAATTTGACATCAACTTGCAATGAAAACGGAATGCCACGAGCCTGGGGATATAGAAATAGTGACCTTTTTGGCTAGTTTGGCCACCCTTTCGTCCTGGGTGAACATCAGCACCCTCTCGTGGCCATCCAAATAGGACACCCAATAAACGACCACTTTGTCTTTTCGCGTCTTTTTCGACATGTTTAAGTCGACGTCGTCGGTGAGGTCGCTGTCATCTAGAAATGGGCACAGGTGCACAGCTTCAAAATTAAAAGAAACGAGGGACTTGCGTGCCTCTACGTACAATGAACCATGTTTGTCACGTGTACCATCGGTACTGCTTTGATGGGAGGAAGGGGCACAGTTTTTAGCGCTATTGCTCGGCGTTGGACGAAGAGTATGAAAGGATACTTTTTCTTGTCCGTGGCCGTCCTGCAACGAGTCGCATCATTTAAGTTTGATCAAATGACAAAGAGGACGCATTCCTAGCTTCAGAACACACTGAGCACGAATTGTAATCTATTAGCCTGTCTGTTTCGTGCTTGATGTTTTGATCAAGACTGCATGTTTAAGGCCGACCCCAAAGGATGCCCACCATGAAAAACATAAATTTTTTTTGCTTCAAATACTAATTTGAATTACTAAATTTATTTTCCCAGTGAAGAACTGTTCGTCCACTAGGGTCTGTATTAATTTACTTATTATAAAATGTCCCATTTATTTATAAGCAATTAGAGAAAATAAATTTAGCAATAATAAACGCTTATCAGCATTCGTGCTTAGGGTATTTGGAGGTAGAACATTAGCTTAAAAAAGGAAATACCTTGCCGATAAATGCCGGAAAACCTGGTTTATTTCTGTTATAAATATTCCACATTAACGTGCGTTCTTTAGTGGGATCATCCCATGTGTACAACACGGACTGATAGGGACTCAGTAGGGCAACTTGTCCCATTGACCTAAAATCAAAATGGTTTCGATTAGCTGAGCAAAAATAAAATTCGTATTTCCCAAAGAAACCAGTTGATATATTTATTTGGACGTTCATATTTCGGGGAAAAACACTTTTGTAAAATATGATTGTAAAATTGTGATTAGTGGAACCTGGAAATTAGAATTTAGACAATAACGGAATGGGAAAGCTAACACTGTACATCATTGTTAAAAGGCTTCATTAGAAAAGGCCTTCATACGAAAATATGAGCGGGCAAAACCTGTCTCATCATATTAAGTTAAGAATGGGAAATGTCTTACTTTTGATGGATTTTAAGGAATAAATCCTCGCACCAGTTTTCCACTCGAACTGGGGCATTTCCGGGAATGTAAGGAAATAAAGTTATAGTCATTGGCGATTCCGTGCCCCCGTGGACACTGACGCATAATGCAGACTATAAATTAAAAACAAAAACAGATATTAATAGAGACTTGATGGTGGATCGCATCAAACCTAAGTTCATGCTTCGAATTTTGAAATTTTGGAAATTTGCAGAAAATGATTGCTTGCTATAAGATAGTTCAGAAAACGACAAGTTTCTGTATTTGAGTAAGATGTCACGTTCCCTCTACCTGCCCTTACTTGCTAGCGTCATTTTTGAATGACCCTTAACAGTTTTGCAAAATATAGCTTAGATGGCATTGTTTTTTGTAACGAATTTATGGCACTCACCCCTTGATCCATTCTCAGAACCGAATCGTGGGTTTTATGAATGAAGAATGGTTGCGAAACAATTTTACTGTCCCTGAACTTGACGTGCATCTGCATCGATTCCGTATCCGGCCAAAAAGGGATACTTTGGCTGGGGCCGATATCCACCCAGAAATCGGCCTTCTCGTTTTGTTCCATGAAGCGCAGATGGCGCTTGGTGTTGTTGATGACCAAGAAATACGGCTTGATGACCACCATCTTGGTTAGCTTCAGTTCAGACAAGTGAATGTTCAGCAGGAACTGTTAGGATTTGGGAAATGAATACAAAGAAGCCATAACTAAAACGAATATAATTTCGACAGAAATAAGGTGTCATTTTGAAAGAATAATTTGTCATAACTTAACTTAAAAAATACACTATATTTGTTCAAAGCAGATGGATAGGAAACGCATCGAAAATGTTGCAATTGCTCACTAGCCTTACTATCGTTATTGATCATATTACAACGCTGATGACTTTATTTGTCTCTTATCATTGTACATGTGTCTTCAAAGGTCCAGACAACGTCTTTGTTGAGTGAAATATTTGTTATTTTTCACTCAAAAAACTCAAAAAAATACTTACGTTGTATACATAATACGTTGCATAATTGTATACGTTAATTGAAAAACAATTAATGTTGCCATAATTTTGTTCAAAATAATTATATAAAACAAGTTGACTGCAACCATCATTACAATGTGAAGTCAATTTATTAGATGCACTAGCCTGATATTTCTTCTCCCTTTCCTTATCTTTGCAAATGATCACTCCGCTGTTGCCGATTATGTCCATCGACAGGGCAGCTGACCACTTTGAGTTGTAAATCCGAACTTTCGCCTTCTTCCGTCGATGGCGCTTGAATCGAAATAGCAATGGTTCGTCCGTTAGGTTGCTTTCGTATACCACACTTGAGCCAGAACCCTATAAAATGAAATGAGCGTGATTTTATAGTACTGACTGCTGGTCTAGAGGTATAACCCATGCACCAATCGCCTTTAATAAAATGTATTAACCCTGATTTGCAATGGTAGCCCAGTTTTGTTGACTATCCAATAAGGCGAATAGATGTACACATTTAAGCTCGTTTTTCGCTCAACGTGCAAGTTGATAATGAGTTGTTTGTTTTCGATGTCGCAGGTGTTAAATTCGGCCGCCATGTTGATTGTCCTGTTGTCTTCCATGTCGTCGTAGATGTCCATTTGACCAGTCCAAAGCAGACCCAAATAGCTCGGTACCTGAAATTGGCAGGTAAAGAACTTCTAGTTTCATCGTTTAATTAAGCTGATATCAAGCAATTTCGTCATTAGAATGTAATGAACTGCAAATGCTTTTAGAGAATATTCAAATGCTTTCATTCGTTTACTTAAACACTTTGTGTCAGATATTCACGCAATTAACATACCTCTATTTTCATGGTATGCACTTTAGCTAAGTCAATATTACTTATTGCTTTCTTTTCTCCTGGCTCCAGTTTGATTTCTTGATCAAAATTCTGTAATGAATTTTCCTTGATGTTGTTAACTTGTATGGCGTGTTTTCTCTGATGCCAAGATTTGTCACTTTAGTTTTTATTGCGACAGATTGTCATATCTATCAAGCATCATATTTACCTCGACCATGTTGATTTCTATTGGATAGGGCAAGGTGTTGTGGATGCATATCGGTGCATATAAACTTAACATGTAGTTGGGGATTAACCTCCCACTTATTGCTGCTGTTTTTAACTTTACACCTTCTTCACAAACCACCTGAAAGATATTTTTCTGGTTAGAACCTACAGAACGCAGATTTGTATGCAGAATTGCATTTTCGCATGCAAATGCTGTACTGACAGAAATGGAGGTCTATCATGACCTAAAAGCATTGATGTGAGTTTCACAGACTTATAAAAGTTTTAACCTTAATGGCAAAGCCAACTGAATCCCGTTGTTTGCCCTTGGGTGAGCACATTATTAATTTCGATTGGTTTTGACCAGATGAAAGCTCTTGCCACCAGATGCCCCTCTCGCTCACGTTAAACCTAAAATAAATTGACATACTAACGCTTGGATATTGTCTAAATTTATTACAAATGAGAGCGAACGTTAAGCATTAAAGCGCATGAAAAAACAGTTCTCTTGAGAATAGATTGTACTTACGGCAGACACGCTGGTTGAGCGTACAGTGAGCAATGATAAGCCAGGAAAAGTGGCACACTGTACATTTCACCAGGTTGTAATATGGCCAACCACAGTTTTTCTTCGAATGGGTTTTTTGGATGCGATGGTGGAGGCACTCCTAAAGACTCCAGGGCTTTTTTCTTGTAGTAAAGGTTGATGGGATGAGATAAGCAATTTCGGACCTGCAACAGAATCAGAGTCGTGAAACAACAGCTTAAGAAATGCTTTGGTAAATTGTCGATGATGATCAGTCAGCAAATGCGAAAAATTACAAAATGATCAGTGTGACTACCTGAAGTGGCGATGAGACGGTCACAACCTTGTAACCGTGATGCGTGTCCACATTAACTACTACGTGATACCTGGTATCATTCTATGTAAAAATAGAACAGTATTTTCGCACTTGTTACATTGCATTGCACTCATTGCATTGATCTAAATTTGATCTGCTTACTCTCTGGGGGTGCAGTGCAAACACATGGGTTTCGGCCCTCCTTGGCATGTAACATTGAAGTTTTTCGAAGCCTTCCACCTTTACGAATGACCAGTTATAAAAACACGTTTTAGCATATTGCATGAAAAACAAGGTATTTCATTAATTTGAAGTATTTCCTGAAGTGCTCACTTCGATGTTAACTCTTTCCTTCATCACTTCTTTATAAATGGTTGCCACATCCACCTCTTCGTACTCCATTGCCGTGTTATTTACTGACGAGTTTTCTGCATGAGCCAGAGCCGAAGAAATGCTGAACCTGTCCACTTCGTCTCTGTAGTTATCACCGAACACATTAGGCAAAAGTTAGACATTGCGTAGTGACCTCTGCAACAACTATACACTTTTGACGTACCCTTCGACATCTCCCTCACTTTCAGCTGGTGAAATGTCCACCAAAATTCCCGTGGATGCTGGACTAGAGGGCAACTCTGTCTCGTCGTAGCCACTCATGGCCAAGACACGGTCTTCATCGTCGTGGCCCCGCTGAAAAAATATTCATTTCTCTAACGTTTTCTCTTGGATAGTTTGAAGGACTTTACACACGTTTTTAAATTATAAAAAGTAACTCAGATAGCCAATTCTACACAGGAATAAATAATTTTAGCAAAAATAAGAAGTATTCAATGCAAAATGTGCATTGTCTCTTTCATGTTGAGCACCTTTTTGGGTCGGGCTTGATTTGTACCTTGAATTTTTTTTCTCAAACGTGCACGAATAAATTCGCGTTTTTCAGGATTTTGTAAACAAGAAGACTACTTACTTCCGATTTCTCAATGACTAGAACCTTCGATTGCGGTCCAATTTTATTAAAGACCTCGAGCGAGGAGGTGGAAGACCAGTGGTTTTTGCTTTGATGGGTAAGGGATATCGATGTGAATGCCTTATGGAAAAGAAGTACAATTTAGAAGTTCTCACAGTTTAATTACGTTATAAGTGCTTGGGGTCGATCGTTTTATCTAAATATTCACCTTGACCACCTCGTTTATGACGTCCAATGCCATTGGACTGACTGTGATGTCCAGCTTGTCTCGGGCATCGACGATGACGTAAGTGACCAATGCAGAGGACCCATCATCGACCCCAGAATCTACAGATTCCCCTGCAATACGATCAGAAAATTAATTAACAAACAGTTGTTAATACTTAAATATCAGAAGGTGAGGAGTAAAGACTGACCTCCCTCCGCTCCTTGTTTCGTCAAAAATATAGGTTTTTCACAGCCTGGAGACAGGGCTGCTGGGTCCGTCTCGTCTTCTTCACATCCGCTTTCAGTTTCTGCATCTTCAATATCTTCTTCCGATTTGGCCAACGTCTGGTCCTCCTTTTCAGATTCGCTTTCTTCTGCTTCAGAGCTCTCGCTGAAACAAATATTTCGCGGTTACACAATTTTTCCAAGAAAAATCATTTTGTTCGTTGCGGGTTTTGTTCGGGAGAAATATTTTCACATGTACTGGTGGTGTCTGTGAAGAAATAATTTACAGCAACACTTTGTTTTGGAAATATCAATGATGTGATTTCAGACCTGGAAAACATGTGTCCAAATGCAGTGGCCAGCTTATCCAACACCCCTTCTTCGTTTTCTGAGTCTGAATCCATGGTATAACCAACTAAGCTACCAGAATCTGAAATTTTAGTTGAAATAGTATTCACAATTATTTTCTACGGTATCTATAGCGTTAGCATGTTTTCGTCAGTTTTGAAAAATTGGTTATTTACCATATGACTTCTGTGCGTGAATTTTCTTCAGACGTGGTACGGATGGTTTTCTTATGATTTTCATTTCTTCGTCTGTTTCTGAGTCTTCTCCTGAAGAGCTGGATTCTGAGATAGTTTGGGATTTAATGGATGGAAAGTGACCGCTGAAAGTTTCCATTGAAAGTAGGACGTCGTCTTGGACATTGAAAGAAATCGGGCGGGAAGTTTGTCTGAAAACCTTATAAAACGTTTTCGGTGATTAAATCATATGACAAAACATACTTTACTTTACTTACAAACTTACATTACAATTTACAGTGCATGAGAATAAGTAGCCTTAATACGTAGGTCAAAACGATTTTTTTCTGCTTGCTTGTCAAATTAGAATGTGAATTAATAAGATTTAGTTCTTAGACACTCAGTATAACTGAAGACAAGGATTTCGTGCGTGATTTTATTTCTTTCACGAATTGTCATGAATGGAGACTATGACTTTAGTAAGCTGAACATAATCTTGCTAGTAAATAGCAAAAGTAAAACTACTCGAAAGTTATGTCCTTACTTTGACTAATATTTCCCACGGTCGATAGGAGTTTTCAGCTTGCAGAACAGGTTCAATAAGTGGTTCCCATGTGGATAACTTTTCGTTAAAATAGGATAACTCAAGACGTATTTCACCTTTAAGATAGAGCTAAAGTGATGGAAAAATCATTATAAGCTGGCATTTTTAAAGTAATAATTTCAAGAGAGGCTACCTGTTTAGACCAATCATGAGCATCAGCCTCTAGGCCCATCCTGAAGAGTACCAAAGGAATGTGACACTTCTTCTCTTCCAGTTCGCAAACTAACTGAATGGATGGCACACACAACATAAAATGCTCTTTGGATTTACTAGACGGATATGACGTTCTCTGGCACTGCTCTCCTTCATCCTCTTAAGATAAACACCAATAATTAGTTTTAGCATTGCATTTTTCATGATATCATTCCCTAGGAATAAAACTTTGAATCACCTTGGCTTTCAGTCCACTTTTGAGGAAATATTTTTTTAATAGCCCACAGTTCTTGTAATTCCTTCATTTCATGCTCTGCTGATGTAGGACACGTTTCAGCATTGAACTGAAGAATGAAGTGGACAATTATTGCGTGTATTATTTACAAATTTCGAAACAAATAATGCAACAAGGCTACCTTGAGACTGTTGGCTAGCTCGTTGGCCACATCTCTTATGGTATGGACAGTGCTGGTGGACAAGCGGAGGTCCACTGTGCTCATGCATGTTCGCACTATTGTTGTTTCATCCGCATTGGTGGTTGATTTTGTCACCTCAATATCGCAGGGTCGCAAAACCTTTGGGGTAAGGTAGGAAAAACAAGATTCTTAAAAGAGCATAGATTGTAATAGAATAAAGTATGTTTCTATCTAACATAAACAAAATACATTTAACTTTAACTTCTTTGGTAATGGCAATCCGACCAAACAATAAGGATATTTTTTTATTTACCAAGTACGCAGTTTGCCGCCGTTTTCCATAAACACAGGAAAGCAGCTGAAGTCCAGCCACTGATGCAGAGAGGCTTCTTTGGCTGACCATGCGATTGTAGTCGAAAAACACGTCAGCCTAAATTCAGAAATCCAATTCCTGTTGTATTTTCAAAATCACTGCTCAGAAGTTTCTTCGCTTTCGGTTAACGTTCGTACCTTCAGGACCAAAACATGGCTGTTTTTGTCTGTTGGGTCAGCGAAGAGGACCACTTCGGGTTTCTTCAACTTCGTGGTGATGGTCAAGCTGGGAATCTCATCGGGCAGGGTGCTGGTGGAAGAGTGGTATCCACTGGTGCTGTCGGATGACGACGTGTGACGGTGTTGATGTTTCCCTGGATTTCCCTCGATTAGAATTTTTCCCTGAGAGGACATTTCTCCCGAAAATCCAGCATTTATTATTCCTCCATCGGCTGGCTTTTCCGATGGCCATGCTTCGTACAAGAACTTTACCAGAGATAACACGTAGGGAACGGACACGTTCAATCGGGTCTTCTCCATCAGAATGTCAACTGAAAATGTTTCAGTTGATTGCTTTTCTAGTAAATATTGGAAGTTCGGAAAATCTTGTGACTTTGAAATGTAATTGTACCTGCAATATCTCCAGTATGAGACTGCTTGTAAGAGACGTCGATCATCGGTGGCATGCTGACACTTATCATGCCCATGTCCAATTTGTTATCCCCGCTGTAAGACTGAAAAATTCTGAAAAATATTAAGAAAAGCTATTGGTGAAAAGTCAGAAAATGTATACTCTATCGTCTCATAATTTGGGCGTTTCCTGAAGGATTATCAGCAAGCACATAATGTTATACGTAATGAAAATAAATCCTATCTAATAGGAAATCAGAGGAAAATGTAAAGATTTAGATAAAAAACTAAAATTCGTACTTTCTTATGGCGAGACGACTTTCTTGACGTATATCTTCCAAAGAAAGTGCTTGCAAAGCACATTTCATTTCTAAGGATTTATCGCTGTAAATCTCCAAGCTTAAACTGGCTTCGTCCATTTCAAATCGAGAAAGGCCATGACTCTCGTTTCTTGATGGACTGGAAAGCTGAACATTTAACATTGAAAATGCATTAATTATCAGAGAAAAATGAGCCCTCTGACTCCAATGCGTGTTTCATCAATCTTCAAAATTACTTTAATCAACGATTTTCTTAAGATTTTATCTTATAGATGATTGGAACTAATTAAATTGTCGATCAGACAAAGTGGAGAACGATGAACTCCCCTATCGAATTACACTGCCATGCCAAATTAAGGAAGAATTTAAGATTGAATATTTACAATTTCATCCGAATCGTAATAGAAAGTGAGCTGCGCTCCTTCCAGAATAAACAAAAAAATTGCTTCCTTGTAAACGTCAATTGAAGTGTTGAAAAACGCCTGTAATTTCTTGCCCACTGCATCTTCTGTGCCGCTTATTGGTGATGGAGTGTCCATTGGAGAGCAAGTCATATGACCACCTGAAATTTTATAGTGCATTGTTTCTACAATTTGAAAGTCAAGTGTATACTTCCCATTTTAGTTCCCAAATTATAAGAAAGTTTGGCCTACCTGGCGCCCTTTCCGTAAATTGTCCTTCAAAGGCATTTTCCTTGTAAATTCCTAATAAAAGACCTAAATCGCGTTGTCCAATGTTAATCTACAACAACAAAAAGTCGTAAAACATGTATTTTTACCAAAAGGGAACCAAAAGGGAAAAACAGCATGTGCTAAGAAATTCGGGATCATACCTTCAGGGTGTCTATCGTGCCATGGAAATCGTACAATAATAAATCCCTATGAAAAGGCGGCACCGCTCGTTTTATATCCAGCCTGACTCGTATTGGCTCCAAAATTGTTTCCATCTCCTCCATGGATCCATCGAGCGTAATTATAGCCCTAGGTTTACAATAATATATCCCAAATTCACCTTTTGTTCAACTAAATCCCCACCCAAAAGAATGCCCACCACTAAATTTATTTTTTCTCATATAGAATTGGTTGTCCATTAGAGTCTGAGTAATTTCTGTAGTGATTAGTGGACGACCAATTCTAAACGAGAAAAAATAAATTTATCAATAACAAGTCATTTTTTGCATTGTGGGCATCCTTTTCGGTCGGCTTTCTAAAAAATACCTTACACCATTGGGGAATGAATCTCTTTACCTGTTCATTTGTACGTTGTTCAAACGAATGAGCAGGTTATCCACCAAATGGGCCGTTGAGCTACCGTTGCTCATTTTTACTTCTTTAAAGAAGTTTTCTACACTTAAATCTCCAAGCCTAAGTACCAACAAATTGGGAGAATCGGATTTCTGAGGTATTATGATTGTGGGAGCGTGAATATCCACTGACAAATTCACTGTTGTGCTACGGTTGCGGAAATGAGTTATCTGAAAATGTTGTTTATGATGATAAGATGACGGGAAAAAGTAGGAAAAAATCAAGGAAAATTTGGAGTATTCACTATAAATGTACGTGTTTCACCTGTTCTTGTATAACTTTCTCGGCTGCTTTTGCTGCAGTATTGGTCAGCTCTGGCTGATGAAACGGCTCCAAGAATCTCTGAAAATTTCAATTGTGCATTGATCGTGTGTTTTCTCAAACTCGTCGTTTTTTTCACATTCAGTTAATTACCTTTAAATCTGAAAGAAATTTATATAGAAGGCAAAATTGAATTCTTCCTATTCTCAGCCAAATGCTGGAATCGCATTTGACGGGTTGTGATTCTTCAACTAAATCTTGTTTCGTAGGACGACTGCTGTGACGCACATATTTCAAATCGAAAACTTTATCATCTTCTATCGACAAAATCTGAAATTTCCAGTGAAATATTGTATAGGCCATATTCACAGCTAGTGGAAAAATGTTAATAATTTTTTTTCACACCTTCGTATACAACGTCATGTCAGACAAATCGTGAAGTGATAGGTAGGATAAATATGCCCTAACCACCATTTTTTCGTTGGCCTTAAGTACAAAATCTGTTTCGAAACCTACAAAACATAAATTAAACTTCAGTTTAAACTCGGTTCTCAGTATGCAATTAGTGGTTTAATTGTTTTATTAGTCATGAAGCGTATAGTTTCTTATTTATTGTAACTATAAACTATATGTATTTTTAGTTGGCTAATATTACTTGCGTATAGTAATAAATAAAATCGCCACGTATGGAATTGAAACATAATAAATCCACCAATTAATCTTATTAAAACCCCAATGTGTAGGCCTACATAAAAATTAAAATGCAAATGCCATCTCATAAAACTAAATGCTAATATGCTAATGGTGATTATTTTAAAATATATATTTTTTTAAAGCTTGTGTTTAGTTAATTTGCACAAGCTAATGTTTTACATGATAACATTACACCGTAAAACAATACATGAAATTCTTTGAGTATTGTAAGAAGGTGGCGCCATCCTTGGGGCACACTAAGCTACTATTCACCTGCTAATTTGATATCGGTGAGATCCATATCACTATCACAGCATTTAATTTTTATTTCGTCGATGCGGGCGGAAATGCTGCATTTCGTGGCTCCAGGTGGCACTGGAGGATCCCGAATGTCCATTGGAAGAAATTGCGTTGGATTGGCATTCAAGGAGATTTTTTTGAGTTTGAAATTTTTTATGCAAAGCCTATATAAAAGAAGTCATTATAATTAGTTTAAAATGTTGTCTACGCTTGTTTAATTTGATTTTTCGCTAGAATCCTAACCTTTCGATGACATATTGAAGGAATTTGTGCAGGGTCATGAATGCTCCTCGATGAAAAGTTGCTCTAATTGTGCTTAATGTCAATACGAACGATTGCTCCACATTATGGAAGTGAGATCGAAAATCTGGACAATCGGAACGAACCTAAAATGAATGAGTTTTTATATTTTATTTTGTATTTTCAGAGTAACAATGTAGAGTACCTCAGAAATCGCTTAACCACTCCAACCTTTATTAAAACTAAAGTGATTGACGCAATTTCTGTCGTACCATTTATTTATAGAATTCTATTGAACGGTACCTTTCTGTACAAGATGGATATGGTATCCGATGCTCCTGGAATTGAATTGATCAGCTCCAAGTATTCACCTGTTGTTCCCATGTGTAATTTATCGACCAATTGAATTTGCCCCAAGCTGGCTTGTAGTGCAGGCCCATATTCCATTAGGGCCACATCGGCGCATAGTTTCTCAATCCTCAACATTAGATATGGCTTATCCACGTGGTCACTCGATCGAGCCAATTGAATTACAATCTATGATTAATATATATGTTTTCGTTTTTAATATATTTTCAAATTAATTCATTTAAACGTTTTATTTAAAAAATATATTGAAATTGATTGACATATTTCCGTTGCTGCGTGCTTATTTATATGCTATGGCATGTTGTTTGGGTTTGAAACTTCCTCACTAAAAATTAATTCTTTTTGTTAGTAAGTAATGCTCGTGATTTTTCAAATAAACTTGCGTGTTATACACAAGAAATTAAAAGATGTCATGCAGCACGGAGAAAGTCATTACAATTTTAAAAACTAAAAATAGATGCGAAAACAAACAAAACAAACTCGGTGCAAATGCAAAACATAAATTTATAGGTACTAACGAATAAAACAATTATTTTACAGAGCTATAAAAGGAATAAATACGAGAAATAACGAAAGTTACACGTGAAAATAAAAAGCGTAAAGTACACTTAAAAGAACACAAATATAAAGATAAATAAATACAGAAATTACGACATCAAAATGATAAATAAATTTCATGAAATAAGGAGGCAGTCCATAAAGGACGTCCAAAGAGTGATATCCTCATGGTTTATGAACTTTCACTCCCTTTCAACCTTGGACGCCTAAATGGTGGGCCCCTAAGCGCTTTTTTATGCCAGTAAACATATTAGAAAAATAACAAGATATTCGGATCATTAATGAGGTCAGTAAATCATCATGCTCTATTAGGCATTTCACTAATTTGGGTGTACGAATAACTGATCGATTCTTCGCTTGACTAATTGACAAACAAAACAAACATGCTTTGTGATTATTGACCTCGCCAATGATGAGCCTTAATAGTACGTTGATGGCGTTGCTGGGTGACACATTATCGTCGAATCCAGGCAGATCAACGGTTCTGGCCCATTGCTCCATCTCTTCGTCCGAGTGGTCATCATGGATCGAGTGGACATCAGAGGGTTGCCGGGTCAGAGGTCCCGAAGAAGTTAAGTTCAAGCTGTCCACCGTGGGCTGTCGCTCTCGCTCCGATAAAATAAATAGCAAACGTTGATGCACAGATCGTAAATGGTGTAAGCTGGGCTCCCAGATCACTTGGGACATGTCCTAGAATAATAAAAAATGCGATTACTGAGAATCGGGCTAAACGTCTCGTAAGACTTCGTGCCTATCTGGTAATGGCAATTTTAGTCTATAAACCATTTGGTCAATTTGGGGTTTCCCGTTGACGGAATCGGAGGAATGGGCATAAACTCGACGTGTCGTTGGTCGTGGCAAATTCTGCGTAAACTCGAAAAGTTGTTTCAGGCGACGGTCGGATAGATTCACTTTTACTGATGGCAGGGAGAAGTTCAGTTTTTGCCTGAAATAAAAATGATTAAATCTATGGTGTTAAAGCTGAGCGAAAAGGATGAAAACCATGCAAATAAAAAAATTAATAAATTTTGGACAAAAATGTTACGCGACTACCAAAAAACGTGTTTCCCTTTAATGCAATCATGTATTGCGGGTTGCATAGCGTGTTTTTTTTAGCAAATTTATAATAATGATAATAAATCTTGTGGGTGTCATGGAAAATGTTTCTTTACCAATGAATCATAACTACCTTGGAAGTTGTTGATAGTCTGGCCTGATGCTGTTTGCCATTGTGAATTGCAACCTTAATTTAGGCACCAGATGGGTATCGGATTCCGATATTGATCTGCCAGCGCGCCATTCATCTCCTGAAATTTGGTATAAAAAAAGAATATAATTTTACGATTAAAATGAACGATGATTGTGAGTGTGAAATACATGTATATCGTGTCAAAACCAGAAATTTTATGGTCAGAGAAAACATTTGGTTGAGAAAAGATATATGTTTTGAGTTGAAGGTTGTTTGAAAGTTTTTTTTAACTGACCCGAATCAGCAAACAGAATTTGAACGTCTGATAGGGAGACATGAAATCGATCGTAAAGCCTTTCTTCTAACTCTGTGCGGGTGGCATCCTCCAAAAAGACGTTGTCCGGCTGCAAATCTGTAGTGATGATCAATCGGCCAAAATCCAATACCAGCACATTACCACCTCTGTTCGAAAAAGTAGGAAAGCAGTCCAAACTCGAAAATTCGAAGTGTTTCAAGATGCTTAAGAATTTTTTTTGTTAAATCTGGCTTACTTTTGTATGGTTCCATGCTCCGGAATTATGAGGTAGGGAGATTTCACATCGACAGTTATATGGCTTTTCTACATGTTGTAATTGACATTTTAATTTTTTTAACATTAAACAACGTTAAACACGGGCGCAATTTCAACTACATGCACATTTATTATGCGTATTGCCACATACGCCATACGTCATATTGTCATGGACAGTTTCGATTATTGATTCGATCACAAAGCTGTCCAAAGATTAGTTTAAAAAATGTTTTTAGACCTACTTTGGCTCCTCTCAGCATATATTCAACTGCAGATTTTCCAATTTTCCTGAATTCCTCAAGCCTTCTCATGACCAGTTCTTTGATGTCCATCCCTTTCCATTTGTGGCAGTGAAAAAATGCCAAGATTTCAGAAAAAGCATGCTGAAATAATTCATATCAGTTAAGTTATTCCCTGTATGTGAAAAAAAATGTAATTTTAAAAGATCAAGTTAAACGTCTCAGTGCGTAGATTTTCAATAGCTTTATCTGGACCTTAAATGGATTTTGTCCATTGCAATAGGTTATTGAATTAGATTCTGCTTCAATTTCCAAAAAACTAACGAACGATACACACTTCTTGATACACGACTTCCACCGGTTCAGTTTGCAAAGTTATCCCAAAATCAGCATTGACATGAAGAGGATTTTTCTCGAAATCTAATGCGAACACATAGGGCGCTGTCGTACCTAAATGCAATAAAAAAGGTTCGATTTTAAGAAAATAGTGTTACACACTATACAGGGTCACAGGGTGTGACAAAAGTCGCTTTGCTTTAATTATGTCTCCAATACCTCCTGAGATATTATCTGCAGAAACAATAGGCACAAGATCGTGTTCGACCGCTGCGCCCTCTATCAAGAAACTCTCCGCTCTGACCGAAATTCGAAACGCTTCCGCCGTTGGCCTGGTGTCGATGCTGGTTAGGAATTGAGTCAATGTTAAAACCAAGACTTCTTGACTGTAATTTAGCAGGGATAAGGTGCAGTTTGCGAACGTGAAGTTTAATTTATGCTCTGCAATTAAAGAGAGTGAAACATTGTAAATTCAGTCTTTTTCCATTCTAATTTAGTAATGTGGTTGGTGCTCAAAGTAAAAATTTGATCATTCATTTTGTTTGCAATCATTCGTTAAAGCAATTCTGATTGGCAAATGGACAATTCTATTGAACAATCTGAAGGATTAATCTTAAATTTCTACCTATGTATTGTTTGGGCATATCTGACAATGGCTTATTTTCGCTGTGACCAATGGCATCCAGGAGCTGCTGCTTTTCTTCAGACGTTAGCCTCGTGAGCAGTCCATTGTCTTTTTCATTCGGAATGTTCCATTCTTCCACTTCGTCTTCTTTAGTAGATGGCCAAATCTTCCACCAAGATTGTTGCACTTTTTTTCGTGTCACCTTCTTGGGTTCTTCTTTGGAAAACTGTCAAAATATAGGATATAGAAATGCAACATGTGGCATTCGAGTCGCGTGGTGAATTCGTGAAATCACGAAGAAATAATGATCTAAGAAATCTGGGTAATTCTTTGAAGCCATCATTGGATCCAATGCCTACTTGAATCCTAGCTTCTTCCCTGGCCAACATGATGCTGGTCAGGTCCAGACCGTCTTCTTGCTTGAATAAGTCCACTCTTAATTCCGAATCCAATGGTTTGTATAGCCTTTGTTTGTATAAGTCTCTCAATTTTTTGTAGGATTCTCTAAATGAGAAAGTTGACAGTTGTACATGCTACGCGTACATTCAACATCGTAATATTTAATTGTTATAATTTTGCGTCTTGAACTGATGTAATCCAGCCGGCTGTTTATTATTTTCTTTCAAAATTAAATTATGTTTAAAATATAAAGTTACAAAAAGAACGTTAAATATTTTTACGTTAAATCTGTAATTCGTAGATTGTTTGTTGGTGAAACTTTGAAGTGCATGTTTTTTCCAGGCGTATTATGTCTCACCTGTGCTTTTGTATCCGCTGCCATGAATAAGACCGTATTAATTCTTCTACAATTGATTTGAAAGCGTATTTCCACCAAGATCTAATGTTTCCTGTAACAGGCACTCCAGGATGGTATTGGAAGAATCGCCTATTCACACTCATTCGTTGAAATGACTCGCATAACGACAAAATGGACAAGTACTGAAATATAAAATGTTATTCAGAATTTGGTCATCATCGATTGTTTGATTCGTTTAAAATCGTTCAAACGGAATGTTGATTATTTTTTAACCTGCTGTCGAGATACTTGGGCCGCAACGTCTTGCAGCACAAAATCCAACAGCAATTTAGGTACTTTTGCCTCATTCGATTTGTTCATGATAACCTTAACTTTGGCACTAACAGGTTTCAAAACTGAATATAAAATATGGTATT
This sequence comes from Rossiulus vilnensis, assembly GCA_034700785.1. Classification (NCBI taxonomy): domain Eukaryota; kingdom Metazoa; phylum Arthropoda; class Diplopoda; order Julida; family Julidae; genus Rossiulus; species Rossiulus vilnensis. The sequence goes on along the minus strand of JAQIXS010000564.1, from coordinate 5,812 downwards.
AGTAGTTATTAGTGTAGGTCTTCAATCACATTTTCTTTGTTCCAATGAATTTCCAGCTTTCTTATACTTACGAAAATCGTAATCTTCACCGTTCATGCTGAACGTTTCTAAACCTTTCTTCATTACTGTCTAAAATACGAAAATTATATTAAGACGATGTATGCTTTCTTGTTTGCATAATATTTAAAGTTTCAATATGGCTATTACGCTGCGTACCTTCCAATTGCTCATTCGCAAATAATTTCTGGTCAATGTTTTGTTGCTGCAAATAGGGTTCCAATAAAACGACAGCGATTCCAACTTAATTAACTGTAAACGAAGAATGGTGGTTAAGATTGCAATTCTGATACTTAGCTTAACTATGTGCTGTTAAACTTGGCGCATGAAAACACGTGTTGCGATTGAAAACACAATTACTTTAACTCACTTTAAAAACCGATGTGGCGCTGCTATCAACCTGAGTGGACTTCCATTTGTTGTTGGTGGTTTCAGCTGTTAAATTGTGTAAGACTAACCCGCAAGAAAGTGGGCAATCACTGTTTGTGATTACATCCTCATAACATATATGAACATTGCTGATGTATATCTAGAATAGACAAATTGGGCATTCGCATAAAGTATAAATGCAATGCATATTAGTGTGTCTTGTTAGCTGCATTATAGTTGTACTATACTGTTTGATATACGAGCAACAAACACTTAGGATTTATGATTATGATTTAAAAATGAAATAAAAATTTGCCTGGATATTGTTCATGATAGTTGCTGATGTTTTCTCCCAAAATGCTGAATTAAATTCATCCGAATTTTCATCTAATATAAAGTGAGAGAAAATCCATGTAAAATACGATTCCCAGTAAATAGTTAACAATAGTTCGCATTTAACTCCTCATTATGCCTACCTGTTATTAAACAATCGGAATCCTCAATTTGTTGTAATTTTCTATTTTTCACTGCCCTTATTAGCCTTTTTTCGAGTTCGGCGTCGTATTTTCTGTCTTTTATCGGCCCGACCAACACTAGAACATCTTCGATATTTATCACCACTGGCTGAACACTCAAATTTCGCCATGGTATTTTTATTAAGATTCGCCCTAAAGTTTGTAATTAAAACACTTTAGTATTATTTTACTGTCACTTCTCCAAAGGGACAAAGATAAACTTACCAATGCAGCCTAATTTGACCTCAATGGGGAGATCCAACTCGTACTTAAAGAAGAAAATGATAGTTAATTATTATCATCTTAATTACATGTATATTTAGTTAAATAATATGAATCAGTGATGGCCGGTTGTACCATCCATTAACTACAGTACTTGAATAATTGGCGAATAAGACTGAAATACCGAAGGCCAATCAAAGACGGCCAAAGACTTTGGTTATTAAAACCAATTGCCGATTAAAATTTAACGAACCGTGGTGCAACTTGTTCTTAATGCTGTGGTATGCTTACCAATGCTTCTGGTTTTATTTGTAGATCTAGTAATTCAACTTCTCCTATAATGGGGAAAATGATCATTTAATGTAATAAAACAACATTTTAATCCCGATTATGTATTAAATAAACTGTAAACTTTGTTTTCACTTCTATAAGCTTATGGCATTTGCAAACAAAGCTTTGTAATTACTACTAACATAAACGTTAAATTGTGTCGTGAATGAGACTTGTTATTGCTCTTGTAAAAAAGCTAATATCTTACCATTTAGTATTCCCAAATTTATTTTTTCTGCGTCCAAATCTTGTACGTATTTTCCTAAATACTTGTTTAACAAGTAAACGACCAATCGTTCAAACATTTTTGCGTTAATTCCAGATTAACTTTAAGTAATTCATGTTACATAATTAATTTTAATAAAAATGTTCGTAGAGCCAATTTCCACTGCCGATGAAACCGCATTAGAAGTCATTCTGTAAATGTAATAAAATATATTTGTATATTTTAAGATAACCTGAACAATATGCGCTTATATTTAAAAAAATGATTAAGTTATGTGAAAAAAATTTGCGCGGTCAAACGTATAATTTTCAAACAACGTTGCTTGTTTTTTGTGAAATTTTGTTAAGTGTTGTGAAATTATTTGCGAATATAGAAAATGTCTGTTCTTAAGAACGTGCAACAAACGCGTGATATCACCGTGATGTCACAAAGATGTCAGAAAAAGCCAGCTTAATTGCTGATTACAAATTTACGTATTTACATGTATGATCAAAATTGTTTTTGAAAGATTCACTAATCATTTTACGCATTATGATTATACCAATAAATGTGATGTTATTTAAATTAGGCCCAGTTTAGACTGACAGTAAGACGCCATGAAACAAAATACACATTGTACATGTATATTGGTAACATTTTAATGAGGGCTATTTCAGATATGGAATCTTGTCAATAAATTACTGCCATGAAATTTGAGGAGGTTTTTCAGTTTGTGCATTAACCACTGCATGATTAATCCGACTCCTAATTAATTAGTGAATAAGTACTATTGATTGGTTATTTTTAGGCGTCGGGGGCATACAGTATATGAGGCTTACAACAACATTGCTATGATTTACATGTAGGTACGCCGCACTTGCTGAAAAGCAGCGGATTTGACATCAGAAGAGATCAGCTTAGAAATAATTCTGACTTATTGTAATTTATCGAGCAGCATTTATTTTGTGCAGAATAAGGCTTCATTTCCAGCTTTATGCGGCATGTAATTTAATGTGTTCTAGAATAATTATACAGTTGACGAATATCATTCTCCGATTTTAATTGCCAAAGGAATATTTCATTTTATCATTTACATCTTTGAACTCAACGGCATAAAATAATGGATTTATTGGAGATAATAAATTTTGATGAGGATTCTGGAAACTGTGCTGATTATTGCAAACACGCGATTGGTTTTACGGTCCCTTTTATGGGTCTTCTGTGTATTATGTTTTTAAAGAGTATTTTTATTAACTACATTAGTAATACTGCGGAATCATGTTACAAATACGATTTTAACGTAAGACTGCCAATTATTTTTGTATAATATGTTATGCAATGCCATTAAAAGCATCCTGTTACGCTATCAAGTACATAATAAGCCGAATTGAACAACCCACACCCCCTCCGTTAGATAATTTATTTGGAGAAAAAAAATGTCATTATGATTTTTTTACATTTTGGTCATTTGACTTTAATATGAGCTCAATGACATAATTTAAAATCAAACTTAAGTCAAGTTTCAGCATAGCGTGCATTTTAGGTCATAAAATATTAAGGAGAGAAGGAGAATACACTTCAGTGTCTTTTATGGACGGTCCCTTATTTGTAACTTCCTGAAAAGGGTCCCTCTTTATTTCACCACACTCCTTCCCCCCCATTTATCTTAATCCCAGGTGTTTAAGAGTATAGTATGCCAATAGTGATGGTAAAGATTAGTCTCAGAAACGCAGACAACTCCCAAAGGTCGATGTAATATAATCGTGACATGAGCATTGCGTGTCTGGCACCGCCATATAGACAGTTTATTGATCAATAAAATCGGTTAAGGATTTTTGGCACAGAATTCATTGAAGTGATCGGAGCATTAGTTACTTTGAAGTAGCGGAATTTCCGAGATTTCAGGTGTTGTTGAAGTCTACAATGTACAATTTTGAGAAGCATCTTAACAGCGACAGGATAGATAGTTCTATAATGTCCCTGCATCAAGCTAGTCACAGACATTTTCAATTTTAATTAGACAAAATCGGAATAAGTTTTATTTGAAATTCTCTGTAGACTGTATGTCTGCCCGAATTGCACGCATTCGGCAGAAGAACGCTTCAGAAAATGAGCGATTAGTTTTTTTTATCTATTAAAGAACGTAAATTAAAAACAGCATCTTTTCAGATAAGGGAAATACGTTTCGTAATGAGCTGGTCCTTCGTGGCATATTTGAAACCATGGTAACGCCTCATTTTCTGAATTCTTGAGACGCATTGTAAAGCTTCTCTAGGAATATTGAGCTTGTGTGGCAACTGCCATGAATGTGAATTGGAATAACATTATCCCAGCAAACGACCAACAGGTGGAGTGATTAACGTATATTGCTGTGTTTAGTTTATTGTGTTTGTGTGTAACGTAAGTATTTTAATAATTCACAGTAACTTCGAGACATTTTTAAAACAAGCATTATTAACGGTTTCTATTCAACATGTAGACAATTATTGATGCCAAATTATTTAAATAGACATTTTTTTAAAATAAAAATGCATTGAATTTCGTTTTTGCAATTACTGCATGTAGCTCAGATGCAGTATAATGTTTTCGAACCAATTTTTCACCATTAATAGATTATAAAGAGGATCCAAGAAGAAATTTAAAATAACCAAGCATTTCGATTTTTTTCTTTCCTCAAACAAGTATATATTTTCTTACAAAGACTTCTTACACTTAAAATAAGACAGTTTCGTAATTGTTTACCATACACAGATTAAAATTGAACGTCAAGACTATTAATTTTTAAATTTCATTTAGTCACCGCTCCATGTTTATCATTTCTGTTCTGGCTTTAATTATGACTTAAGCTGATTATAATGTTTACCTGGCATCTCGTTTTCAAAACTAATTAACTTACTGGCACGCAATCGAGCCTTCGATGTTGATTTTATCTGCATTATAATCTGTCGAAATTTTGCTCAAATTTCGCCCACATTTTCATAACATCATACAGGGGTGTCATAAAAATCGATTTTGCAGATTGTGTGCGTAGAGGTTGCTTTATTTAATATTTATGGACATTTTCTTTTCCGAATTTCTTGAAATGGCAAAGCCACGTTGTCTGTCTGCTTACAACATTAAAGTCGTTTCTTTGCGTGATTTTCAACTTTGTTATGATCTAATTTATTTAATGTCGTGTATAACGATCCGCAATCGACTGGGTGAGAACGTGTGCTACTAACGTACGTTTAACGATAAATTAAACATGATTATTGGATGTTGAAGTACGTGAAAGTGGCTTTTAAGACCCGAGAGGGCCGACGATTTCTAAGCGTAAAAAATCAGCTTAAAAATTGGATGAAAGATAAGCCTATTCGTCGCTCCAAATGAGATAAGCTCTCGGTAAACGAATTTCTTTACAAATGGATGAAAGCGTGGGCGGTTAACCTTTAGCGAAAAGCTAAATTAAAATCTAGGAAACTCTCTATATCGAGGGTGCATGCATGCGCTTAATTACGTGAGAGAATTTGTTTGATGCCAGTATTTCCAAAATTACTTGTTTGTTATATAAGTACTTCTCGGAATGGATTGCCCATTTCATTACGCTCATGTCTTGAAGACGAAACTTACACGTAATTTAGCGCTGAAAATAGGACGGAATCCTTAAGTTCGACCCAAATGATGCTCACTATGCAAAACAAATTGCGCATTTTTTGCTTCAAAAACATATTATAATTGCTTATTTTTCCCGTGTAGAATTGGTTGTCCACAAGTTGAATTATTTTATTTGTTATAATTTAAAAATGCTCCTATTAAATATAAAAATTACGTCATTTAATTGTTTACAAATAATAGGGGTACTTTCAAATTCTAAAAAAATAACTCAGACCTTATTGGACAATGAATTCCACACGAGTAAACATAAATCTTGAAATTATAATAAGTATTTGAAGCAAAATTTTGTAATTATTTTGCATTGTGGGCATCCTTTTGGGTCGAATTTAAAAAGCCAAAATGATAACGTGTTTTATGGACGCCTCCAACGTATCAATCGATCGCCTCATGAAGTGGAAGCCAGACAAGTCAGAAACTGTTACATCTTTTATAAAACAGTGCAAATAGCCGATAGGTTAAC
>JAQIXS010000563.1:0-43313 GCA_034700785.1 Rossiulus vilnensis | reverse complement strand
CAAGAATGTTGAATTGTCCAAATCTGGTCTCCCCCAGAGGTTGTTCCTCCCGTGCAACGTCAACCGTGAAATTAAAGGGGTACTCTTGAGGGATCCCTTCCGTTTCACGTCACCTATCTTAAACTATTATTCTCATCTAATTCCCATTCGCGCTATTCTTTTCCACCCCCCTGATATCCCCCCAAGTATGATGGAAATTGCCGTCAGTTATTGGATGCATACACTGGCGGCGTGGATGGGAATGAGGAGTTATTCAATAAAAAACATAAGCAGCTTTGTATCCGTGCTCTCACAGCGCCATGCTGCGGTGGCATTGCGATTTCCAATGCATTTTTCATAACCACACTTCGTTTACGACAATAGGGAGTTAAGCCATTTTTTGGCGAAATGTCACATTGACGCTGCGTCGGTCTGTTTCGCTAGTGCATTATTATTACATTTCGCCAAAACGTCCATGTGTTTTTCGCCGAAATTTAAGAAACGAAACTTTGACGGTGTTACAAGACGGGTTAGGGAACTGCACAGCCAAACTGTGCACTCGTGTCTAAAAGAGGGTTTTTTTAAATGAACATTTAGTGTTTATGTATTGTACTCAACTGTTCTCTAATATATCACTTGAAACACATGGGTATGTTTGCAGAAGCGTAATTAAATATGCAGTGGTTTTGGACTGTTTTACCCCCAACCCCTTGTAACCAAATGTAATCAACAGCTTTAATTATACCAGAGAATGTTAACAAAAATTGTGACCCCCGGTGTTAGGGAGTTAGCGAGTTTTTTGGCAAAATTTGTTCAGAAATTTGCTCGTGCGTTTGCGATTTTCTCGTACGGAACTGGCTAACTCTTTAAGTGATGATCCATAAAGGACGTCCGGGGATAGGAGGGGTTTGCAAAAACTGGGCACTACCGGACAGGGGGGACTATACGCCGGAGGGGAGGTTCAAGGAAATAAGACGTCTTAATATTCAGCCAGAATTTCCGAATTTAATACAGAAGGAAATGAATGAAAACTGAAAAATAAGTAATATTTTGCTTTACTGCTGACTGTGTTTATGATAGGTATCACTATCAATCTGATGCTTATAAATAGACTGACCGGACAGGGGGAGATTATTAATAATAACCCGACAGAGGGAGGGTGGGGAAATCTAAAACTCATGAAAATTCCGAGACCTCTTTTAATGGATGGCCCCTAATTGCAAAGAGCTACTATTATTTCGTATTGTTAACTGGTGTGTGGATGTCATCAGCGACACTGTAGTTGGCCTCTTGTCAACTTGGTCGTTGGCGATGCGGTTCAGCGATAACGTTCGCAGTGCGCATGCGTGTCCACCAGAAAACCTGCATCGAAAATAAACACATTCGCCTATTGTTTGTAAGTTTATCATTGGCAGCGACACGGCTCCGCAACAAGTCCAAGCCAGCAGTCAATTGTCTAGCACCAGAATTTCCTGAACGGCATGCGGTATAGCAAGGGTTGATTAGACCCATTTGACAGCAGTGGCCATGGGCAGGCATGCGTGCAAGCGCAAACTGACCACAGCACTATCTCAGGCCTTTGGTTGCCAAGAATGTCACGGGGCCTAAGAGCTGGTCCGCGTGGTGACAAATCATGTCCACTTTTATGGCCGCCCTTTTTCATCTCTTTAATTGTCAGTCAATCCTTCTGCTCGGAGGAAATATGGCCGGAATCTAATTTCGTTTTCTATTACCAGGCACGAGGCCTAACCCTGCATATTGATTTTCGAGAAACTTGTTAACGGAGTGCATCTTCGCGAGGTTGAAAACCGCAGAATAGCGTTGTCCGGCGCAATCCAAGAGCTTGACTGCTTGATATTTTCACCCTCGTCAAGCAGGATCGTATCCTGGCTCTCCAGATTTCAGAAAACATTTTTGAACATGGCGCGCTAGATGCATTTACCATTCTTGTTAAATTAGAACGCATTTAATTTGCATTTATTGTGAGGCTGCCACTAAAAATTGACGTTCAATTTAATTCCGCTGCGTAAATGAAAATGAATAAAAAGATAACTATGGAAATTTAAGCAAAGCTAATAACCAGGATATTTTCTACTGATTTCGCCATTGTGTTTCTAATCGTGTAAAGAAAACGCCAGTTGTTACTCCCCCAAACTAATCAACAATGACAGTAAGAAAGATTTAACATTGTTTGTGTTCTGGGCATCTTCTTGTTTTGACAGGAACTGGTAACAATGACAAAGAATTTACAACGGAATCATTGCCTGAGGTTCCTCTGATTCTTTTTAAGATGGTAGCATCATTACTCGGTTAAATTCGTTGTTACTGAAACTTAAAGACTGTTGTATTCAGTGTACATGCATTAAGATTTCTTTAATAATATGAGTACCAGATAGTTTTCGGACAAGTGGGGGGACATGAACTCGAATATTTCTAATAAACATGATATTGTTAACGGGAGTGAATAAACAATTAGTGCAATGTTAGTACTTTCATTAAGCAAACAAGAGGAATCAAGGAATCATCTCTGTGGCATGCAACTTCGGATTTAAAAAAAAATGATTTGGAAAAAAACTAGTATACGCATTATTTACGATATTTTCAACAACATCCATGTGTTGAACAGAAGTATACTATGTATTTTAAAAATCTGAATGTGCAGTAGGTGCGTGAATTGATATGAACTCAAACAGATACTGCAAGTTTGATATCTTTCAGTGTTATAGTCAGTTTTATATTGAGTGTATGCACATTTCATCAAATAGGTAGGCCTACTGTTATATGAAAGTTTTGTAAGGGGGGTGTAAGTGTATATAAATGCATAACACATCATTTCCAAAAATGTGCATTTCCAATGTAGCATAACTGCTAATTCCGCTTGTGTGATGACGCGATCTCATTACGATCACCAAGTTGTTAGAAACCGAGAATTAACGCTACTGCATAGCCTTATCAGTCGCGTGATAATCTTGATTGCTAGGCGTTTTCATGTGTAATACTAATTGGCAAGCTGTTTTAATTATCATCCGTCTACTCGGCATTCCTCCTATATCACTTCATTTCAATCTCCCTGGAGTTGCTCTAATTTGAAATCCAGGCGGTGTCAGAGACCCACTCATAATTGTCTTAATTATTTTTCGGGTTCAATTGACTCGCCATTTCAAGTTTGTTATAAATCACGTTGTGAATTCTCATTTTAAAGTTATAATTTGCAGGGAGGATTCCTCCGGGTGGTAGAAAAATGGCGAGGGATTGACTCTTTATAGTCTGTAATGCATTTCTCTCCCGAAATGTAGAAGTCAGCGGGGTATTTTTTTTCTGAAAATGCATCTGCATGATAGCCAATGAAAACAAAGGCCAGAGGGTAGTTCTTTTTAAAGTACCTGAACATTCGTAGATTGAGTTATATATTTCTCAGATGTTTGTTTTGGCGAAAACCATTTTCAATCCTGAATATCATTGGTATACCCGGTCATTACAAACAAGATGTCGCACTGGCCAGGCCAGGTCCGTGCACAACAGGTAGGGGTATTAGTAGTGAACAACCCATCCCTACCCCCACCCTCATTCTCAGGAAAAATACGAAAATAATTCGAACTTCGACCAAAAATCCCTCTTAGAAAATTTTGACAACTAATGTAGTTTTACACAAGCGTAAATCCACTCAACTTTGGTATAAATTATGCGATACCTTGCCTACCTTCGATAAACACCTATTGATGAAAAATTAATTGCCTGCTCCATTGCATTTTAGTGTCTCGCTTGAGAATTAGCCAGCTACAGGTCACTACCCCAATTGAAAAACAACTAGCAAAACATTACCCTTTGTTTACATGTATTGAACTTGAACAGTGTTATTAAAATATCGCACATTCCTTAAATTAGTTCTAACATGCTATATTATAGGCCCCATTAGCTTGAAAATTGCAATTACCGCTTGTTCACTAATATTAAAAACTGGCTCTTTGTTTAAAATTATCATGAAACGGAAGTACATGCACAGTATACCTAAACCTCATTTTCCATCGATGTTCGGCAGAGAATTGTTAACATCGTTGTATAATTATGTACTTTGTTATGTGAGTAGGGTGATGTGAAACGTTTCGAGAATTTCACACGCAATCGGTATCGAAATCTAAAATTTTACTTCGAAATAAAGGTAGCCAAAATGTAGAATTGTAAGATCCTGACGACGGTAAATGTAATATGTATTTAGCACTCTAAACTCCAGTAAGATATAGCGTACGTACAGCTAGCATCAATTTTCTATATCTTCCCAAATAAAACATGCCAATATATTATGTTTTGTAAATCAAAAATTGCGTATTTCATCAAATAGTGTGAGCAGTTGGTCATAAATACAGCTTTAGACTGTGTCACACTTAACTGCCGTTCGTTTATGCTAAATCATCTGTGCAAATTCTGGATACTAATTGACCTAACAACGTCTTCCAAGGTGGACGTTACCCAAACCAGTCTGTCCACAGAACTGCGAAGCCATCGGTCGTTCAAGTTTATTTTTTCTTGTTATGGCGTATAGCCCATATGCATTAAAAGACACGGCCGAATTTCATCAGTTCAACGGCAGCATGGGTCTATATTGCTAACTTAACAATAATGATTTGGCTTTCCCATCAGAAGATGACATCATTAAAAAAAATTGAACGTGCAACAAGTGCCCGCCAAATAACGACTGCAATTTGCACTGGGCTGCACCAACCTGGACAATGCCCAGCGAGGCACCGTTTTACGTTTTATGAGGTGCGAACAGCGTGGATTGTAGAACGTGTTTTAACAACGCAGGCATAAAACTTTCGCCGTTAAGCCCACATACCGTCCTAATTTATTTAAAACGCAGCCCCCAAAACGATCGGAAATCCGCGCCTCTCGCCAACCCTAATTAATCGACCCAAGTGCCCTGTACCTATTCAAAAACAGGATTGCACATCCACTGACTACGGCGCAGGGCAATTTGTGCGAACCGATCCACGTCCGCCATTTTCTTGGCGTGAAAATTGTAAACCGACGTGTTCCTACCGTTGTCGTTCACTTCTTCCATGCCCGTGATACACTGAAGGGCAATAGGGCGTGTTTCCTACGGATCTGCTCTCATGACCCCTTTCGCCGTCTACCTCACAGGAAGTACTCAGCTGAAACGCAGAGGGGTTGAGGTCGTGCTTGCAGTGACCGATTGCATCACACGTGTTTCTTGTCAAAAACCAACCAGAATCTCGCCATATCCAAGTTATGATCGGGCGTTGGAGCTTCCAAATCATATGCGTGCATAAGGACCGTGTGTCAATCACTTGTCGATCATTATCTAATTTACAGATGCACGGCGCAGAGTTTGAGAAGTCATCCGACTAATTTGCTCCGGCATGTGGTCAGCTGGGTCGAACAATTTATTGACCATTAGCGCATGAGCCTGAATCGCAGCAACCCTTGAACCCAACTTGACGCGTTGACGACGAATTACCCGGCAAATGAGAGAAATATGTTCTCCGTATCAACGCGGGCTGGCTAAAATTGTTTTCGTATTCGTAATTGGTGGTAACCTTTGTCGTATGGGTCAGTCTGATTCAGAGTTCGCATAATTCGAGATTTTTGATCGTTGGCTAATTTTAGTAATTAGTAGACCTTACACGATCATCATTACCCATAGGTAAAGAAATGCATTTAACTGTGTGTATTTAATAATTTATAATGCTTTGCTAATGCATTCCTTTTGCATATGGGTAATCTTTCATTACTTGTCAGCCATACACGATCATGTTACATGTATATCGCACATCATTAAAGGCAAACATCCCATACATGTATATGCAAAAAATGCATTTAGAAATACATTCCAATGCAACTGAAGTACATTTAGTAATTCATTTAACAATGTTATAATTTAAAATGCATTTTAAAATGTATTGCCAATGCAATGCTTTTGTCTTTGGGATTCCATTTTAGTCTACCTTATACCAGCGGCCTTAATTCAATGCACGTCATTACTGGCAATGATTCCATTTCAGTTTACCTCAGAGGTTCATTAGAAATGTCATTAAGTATGGTCGGTTAAGGCCCACTAAAATAATGAGATCCATGGAAAAATGGCGCCCGAGATTCGTATTTTGCACAAAGTTATGTCCGCATTTGAAGCATTTCTTTGCACTACAGAGGTAACTGAGAGGTTCACTCTGGTGGCACAGCATCTCTCTCCTGTGTTTTAAGAAAGAAAAGCCAAAAACACTCGCTCAGCCAACATCGTTTTTAATCAAAGTCCTGAAGATCGATTAGGAATGGTAATAATGTAGTCAATTCTAGTCATTAGAGAATAAAAATGCTCACTTTAATGACGCAGGTGCCTAAATTGCCGCGCCTTCATTAGCGACAAGAATATGCATGTTAGCTTAAAGCGGTCTATAATAACCATTTACTAAATATAATTAAAATCAACTTCTCAGAACATCCTACCGAAAGTTGTCCAAACTTGCCTACTATTCGACGCGGTCAAAGATCCTGAAAGCGGCGTTAATGACGCTTCAACCTGCTGCTGTTAGAAAATGGCCTTTTGGTATTTCTTTACCATTGGTGAAGTTACTTCGCAGCTTTAAAATTTTCGTTTTGCATAAAAGGGCAATAACATGTTGCACCCTAAGCGTAGCTGAATAAAAATTCAACTACGAAACCTCTTGGATAAACAGAAAAAAATAATGGAAACTTATGTCATCTGTGGCTTGTATTGTACTTGTCTCAGTTTTCAAGTATGCAAGGGCATTTGCTATAAATGTAGATTATGAAGTCCAAGATTCAGAACTGGCCCATACCACTGCGGAATTACTAAACCGTATTAATACTAGAGTATTATAGTCCTTATATGCATGTAATTATTACACAAACACATGCAAACAAAAAAGGACATCGTATATGTTCTATTTAACAACATATTGTAACGCTTATGGGTCATCCTACGTATCCTAGTATTCCTTGAAATTTCTTTCATTTAGTACTATTGTTCACTCGACAAGCAGAGCGAAACAAGCCAATTCTACACATACAGTAAGTGCAAGTAGACAGACTGCGCTACGATCACCATCGAACAACCCCATTAGCCGATTTTTGAACTCTTTTATGAATTTATGGATATTATCATTAGCGAGCATTTTGTCAACAACGAATTCTTGGAACTGCAAGTGGGTCCTCGAAAGATATTTCACCCTGATCGACGTAGGCCTACTTTTAGATATACTGTAAGAAATCGTGACTGATTATCAACAGAAATGCAAGAAGATAAGGTTGATCAAACGAAAACAATTCCCACATTGGAGATAACGTAATTCACTAGTATGCTCTAGTTCATGTCATTGGCTTTCAAATAAGCTCCTCGCCTAACAACAGGCCTGGAATAGGTGAACTATTTCATTCCAGCGTATTTGAAAGCAAAGAAGTTGTCACATTAAATCAATAGTGCAATTTTAGCCTTTCAAGCTTTGCATTCCGAAACTAAAACTACTTATCTCAACCAAGGAGGTAATCTCAACATTTTCCCATTATAGCCAAGTAATGCATGTTTTGCTTACGCTGCTATTCAAATGTTGAAGCAATTTTGCGAGCTTACTTTAAATTTGGAGCCCGCCTATAGTGTGGCACAGCATATCCAATATTTCCTTTGGAACAATCTCCTTATTTGTATGTAACTGAAATGGTTTGCCAGGCGCTACAGCATTTCTCACTTCGTAACTTTTGCCTGCCGTCAGGAAAAAGCCTGCGAAACCTTTTTGAGCACTATAAATAGTGGTATTTGACATTTTGTTTTGAACATTGATCGGTTTATTATTGTGACGCTTCAGCGAGAAAGAAAAAAGAAAAATTGCTTCTTCGGCTTCACCTGATAAAACGATGCCATAGAAATGCTTTCATCTTACCAGATTTAATATATAGCCTAGATATTGTAATAACTTCAGATGTAACCTCACCCCAGTCATCGTATATCGAGTCATTTACCCTGAGGAACATCATCACTGAACTCGCTCATTGTGAACTTAATGGAAGGAAGCTGAAATGGGATTTAAATAAACTGGAGGCAGAATAGCACCAAGCATATTTAAAAGTTCAACTGGAATTGCTTGTTTGATTTTGCTCCCGTCAGAACCTGCGAAAGTCAATTATACTATACTATATATTGTACATCTACAAGGAATAAAGCTTACTTTTTGTATTAAAAACATCCATTTCGAGAATATGGATTTGTTAAAGGTTGCGTTATTTTTCTTACGCCATCAGGCTGGAAAACGTGTTCCAGTAGTTAATTCACCTATGATGATGTTTTAGTTCACCTATGAAGAATTATTTTACTTTAATTCAGATGAACAACTTTTTCCGGAAAATAGGCTTATTATTTCTGCTCATTAATGTGTTTTTCTGATATTTTTTTTTAAATGACGCAGCTCCGTTAAATTAATGTAAGTGTTTCAATTGAGAAAAACTGTACTGGTATATGACCATTTTTCTAAAATAATATATAGATGAAACGTACGGATAAAAGTACGGGTTCACTTTTGAGCGAGAAGTTTACACCCATCTAATTAATAAAATCTATTATCAGTTCCATCGTAATAGTACGTATAAACATAATTGAGTCGCATTCATTTGGGTGATGAGAGTTGATTCATTTCCAAAGCCCATTAACTGTGCGCGAATGGTATCTCGCGAGAAGTGATAATTTCGTTACAGCTTTTCTGCAACCCGTAATGACTTGTAATTGTTTTAAGGTCTTGTTGTTTTGGTAACTCCTTTTGTTGGCTTATTATTAGGTCGTCAGTGTTATATTAGTGTCGTCATTCACTCCTGTTTCATTCTTTGGACTCTTCCACAGATACTGTTGCAGTATTGATCCAATATGTCGTTCTTTTCGCCATGCATAATGCAATAATGTTACTCCTCTGTTGTCTGAACACAAACAAGCTTTTCTGTGAGAATAGAGCTGTCACCTCCCAGGTCCCCCAATCCACTTTGCTCGATCGAGCTCTTGGATATGGCTGCCATCCACCCACCCAACCAAAACCTCAACCAACAACAATACGAGCGCTGCTTAGTGCTTTCATTTCGCAGCCACCAGAATGGTTTCGAAAAAGCCTGCCAAAGGTTGCACTCGAAACAGATTTAGTACGATTTTCCATTACGCAGCTTATCAAAACCATGATTAGAGAACGAGCATGCAACCCAGACCAGGACACACCTGTAACAAGCGCCCAGAAGACTCGAGCATGCTTGCACTGGCACTTAACGAACTAATGAAAAAATAAGAAACAGGCTAAAATTGAATTTGCTCGTTATGGCTTATAGCATGCTTAGCCATTGACCTTCAGCTAAGTGCTTAAAAAGTTCAATGGAACATTTGGAACATCCAGGTATGAGATGTCAAGTTTCATTCTTAGTTCTTTATAATTTTATTTGATAAATTTATTACATCCCGTCTCTTGTCATTTCTCTCGTGTTGTCAGGTAACGTTTGCCGTCAAGCCTAATTATTTATTTTAGTTTCCGAGATTTAAAAATTCTCGACAGCCATCAATCATTTTAAGGTTTTACGTGTGAATAGTGCCGCTTCAGCTTAATACATTGTAGGAGCCATACCACGTCTTTTATAGTGGCCAGGAAAGCAATTGGGACACTCCCAGGTCTTGTGGAATTAGAATTGAGTGCCCCCACAGCAAAATAATGCAAATGTGTGTGACACGTAATGTACACCGTTCGTTTTGTGCTTTGCAAGCTGTTCAAAAACGTCATGCCTTGGCCCTTACCACATTTTTAAAAAAAATATTCGAAGAAACTTTTTTCATTAAGTATTCGTTACTGTTTTTGAGATTTAAAGTCAATTTGCACAAAGTTTGAACTTCCTGTTTGAACGAAATCAAATTAGTGCTAACAGTATTTTTCACGAAACTATTCTGTCTTTCCCCCATTCATGAAAAGTTGAGTCTTTTGGCATTTATTACGCGATGGTTTGGTACCCTTCATGTACATTATTATCGGAATTATGGTAATATCATTCATATTAATTTAGCTACAGCTTAGGCCTCAGTCTGAGGGAATCTCTTAAAGTAACGTTGACAACCTGCTGCGCTGCTAACAATTGCCCGATTATACTAAGTGCCTCCACAGAGGCCAAATGCTTATGTCTTCAGCATGTCTGCATTAACTACGGGTGAATTTCTTGCTAACATGCTATTCTAAAAAATTTAACCTCTTTACCTGGCATGTTACAATATTACATTTACTATCGCAAGAGTGCGTATCGTGGTTTGTTTGCACCTACAAACGTTTTTCAATCACTAATTCTGCTTCAGATGTCAGCATAAAACGCGGTAGGACGACCTTCGTGAGATGGTAGGGGCAGGGGGAAGATGGCAGAACGAAACTCTGTTGATGTCTATTTTTATTATCATCATCCCATAACCCATATTACGACCTAGGCGTATTGGTTTACCACGCATGCTCTTCATGCGGTAATGACCATTGATCGGCCATTTTGTTAATGCCGCATGCCCAGCACACGCATTATGGCAAGAGACGTGTAATTGACATTATGCATCTGATTTTTCACTCCTTCCAGATTTCGAGAAGCTTTCGCCCATGCCTTTCAGGATCCTGCAAAATTTACACTTGTTGCGTGAGTGTGTTCATAATGAATGCCGCCTTTTATGCTCGAGCCTCGAAGCATACTAGTGGAGGATGCATTCATGCTGAGAAATTAAATAGGCAAAATGACTGGCGTTGATGTGCTTTTATTGATATGTAAGAAGTTGTTCAAACTTAAAACCAACAATTTACCTCAAACTACTGGAAACAGTGGCGATCAGGTAGCGTTTCTCTTTGCCCTACACCCATTAAAGATAGATTCGAGAGGTTGTCTGTTCGAGCACACAATTATAGTGGATTCTAACCGTAAACCTCCTGAAGTATGTAAACAGTATCAGTCAGCATAAAAATATCGTTTCAAATTTGAACTCAGTGTTGTTAAGTATGTCAATTTTAGCTGAATCGCAATGTGATTCAATATTATGAGTTGTATTTGACATCCCCACAACGTTACTTCGATTTTTCGGCTTAGACTTTATTTTTGGGAACGTTTATAGCGTTGTATTTATACATTCCACTGGCATACAGTACGTGCTGTATCACCGTACGATTCCGTGTCTGGGAGATTTAATGAATCCTTGAGTCGCCAAAAAGATTACACCATTAATTTGCAACCGAATCAACCACAACAGCAACCATCGCTCGCTCTTTCCAGAAAGGATGAGCAAATGTAGAAAGTCAAACAAGCCTAATGTGAAAAAGGAGCAGTTTTCTAGGAACCGCTCACTTTCACTTTTTTGGGTGTAGCTAATGTACATTTACACAAAATAAACAGATGCCAATATTAAACAGGTAACGGTTCACACGGTCAGGATAATATGTTTGTCTTTGACGTGATGATAACGGACATCAAAAGTCATTATAATGGATTTGTCACATAAAACTTTCAAAAGAATAAAGAAGTCGGACGTTTAATTTCTGCAGAGTGCAAAGAAATTTGTAGTTTACAACTAACTACATCATTTCTATGGATTGCATCCGAAGATGACAAATTTAAAACTTTTCTTCGGCCTCATGTGATGTGCTTTTAATGTCTACGATAATCGACAGAATAACGCCTTAATTTAATGAAAAATGCAGATATAATTCCACAGATTTTTGAAGTAAGAGTTTTTCATAACACATGCAGCCTCGAATATGCGTAATTGTAGCTTATCACATCAAGCGCTGTAAAATTTCACTGAAGTCGAACTCAGTTCGAATTTTTTGAAATGATGATTTTATGTAACTGAGTTTCATACACCTATTATTTTTTTGCTTGGTAATGCTTTTTGCTTGGCGGAATGAACAAAGTTTGAAACAATATAAGATTTAAAACTTGCCATACTCTTTACATTACTAAATTCTAAACGTTCATGGTTTTCTATAACAGCGTAGCTGCTGTGTTTTGTTAACCATTATGTTTAACAGTCTTTTAAAAGTTTTATTAGTAAATCCTTAGCACTATACTTGGTCTATTGAGCGACTGCCATAACAATCAACAAAGGACTTGACAGTCAAGCTTATGACATCGTATGTCCATGGGCCATATGACCTATTATAGTTTGCTGACAAAACTAATAACACGATCTATGGAACCGTATCACCATCGCGAACTAGACCCATGAGGGTGAACAGGAAGAATGAAACGCGGTTTGCAAGAGTGCCTTCGCCATTCACCTGGAAGGCATGAGGGATAAACCCATGCAAGGGGTAACAGAAGGTTTGATTAGTGGCCAAAATCCAGGGAAATTAAACACTGTCCAAAGGCCCATCTACCACCATTCGTCCATTCCAATTGCTGACGACTGTCGTCTCAATCTTCCATGCATGGACAAACCCATTTAATCCAGCTTGGCCAGTGCCAGGCATTGGCCGGGTGACAATTTGTTCCTCGCATTATCCAATTAAATTAATGCATTTCGCCGTCGAGACAAATTAAGCGACATCGAGCCATTTGTATCGAGAGAAACTTGATGAGCTTTTTTGTTGGCCCTGCGTGCTCGCGTGCAATTTGCTCGCCCTTCTGGAAGACTCGCAATTGGTTGTTGCGTTTGTTTTCCAACATTTCGTGGAAGAATTAAGATCAAGGGTGATCGATGCAGGGCTACGTATTGAACTAACGTGAATCTCGACTGCAGCACAGCGCCAACTGGACCAGCAAATAATACGATTACCCCCAGGTTTAAGGGCATTGCCATGAAGTAACATCCAAATCGCAATCTCGAAAACTGTTTACCAAAATGGAGATTTTTTTTTTTGGCAAGCCAATAAGATAAAAAAACTGTCTGGAAGAAAATCCATTTGCTATTTACCCCTATGCCTGAGATAGAATTATACTTGAAAGGAATACAAAAAATGAAAGACGAAAAACTATGCGCGATGCAATCGATCCGGATTCCCCCAACTGCGCAAATCTAAATTGGACTATAAATACGACAGATATATTAATAAATCTAATTGGAAAAAAATCAGTGTATAAATTTTACAATAACGTAGACAGCGTAGCTCCTGTATTTACTGGGAGGCTCATTTGACTTGAGACAATGACGTGTCATAAAGTTTAGGCATCCACTGATTTTGGGTTCACCTTGATCCGGAAACCTGAAATGATCAGTTGTCACGGATTGTGTCATGCAACGTTAAATGTGATCGGCAATCAAAAAGTGGTTTTAACCACTAATGAAACTACAAATCTTGCTTGATGTCTGATTAAATTCAGAGGCACGATGTGTAACTAATTATTCAGTAATTAAGCTGCAAAATATTCAGAGTAGCAGAAAAAATCTGTGCACATGATTGAGAAGTTATAATTTTTTTTCTTATAATATCAAAAGAGTGTAATGCGTTGGTTTCAGCTACGTAAGTAGTTTCATTTTCATTATCATACACATTGTTGCGAGAAAATTCTGAACCGTCTACACGCAACATTCAGAACCCTGATTTGTCAGAAAGTGTTTCTTTAGACTTCAGAAATTTACACTATAATATTAACAAGAACAAATATTGCATGCACAGAACGTAGGATAAATTCGATCTGTTGTCAAATTAAAACACGCGTCTATTTATTATTTACTGACATACAATGAATGCGTTTATTTCCTGGAAAAGTTTTCATACGTTACCGACATAATAATAAATCCGCACAAATCTCGATTTGCCGAACTGTAATGCATGCGTCTATTGCTGCACGAAGAAGCTTTCATACATGAGCACAATATCTATATCTGGTGCGTTATTGACAAGATGCTCTCATTTTGCGCTAAATTTGCTAGTATATACATCATCTGATAAATAGTACGTGCGTGCAAGCAGGCAGAAAAGCTAGATATAGCTTTAAAAAAACGGATGCGCGAATGTGGGCAAGTCTGCCTAACGGTCATATTCCTAAAATGTACAGATGTACGCCAGCAATTTGTCGTGAAAACTATTCCTACATGACTAAACATACATTGATAAGTATTGCAGGTGGATTTTTCCATCTGTATCAGAAACTAAACATTTTAAAGTATAAAGTGATGTTTACGTTATGCAATAACCTATTTTCCTTAAGGACTTTTATCTTTTTATTTTACAATGACTATTTATTAAAGGAAAATTGCTGTTATAACATGTTGGGCCATTGAAAAAGAACATCAACTTATTATATTGTATGCTATTATTATTATTATTACATCTAAGACAAATGTAGGACAGTTTTTTCAACTCGTATTCATGGAAAAGAATGAGTGAAATTCTGCAAAGGAGTATGGTTAAAGTAATTTTCAGGTTTTCCAATTGAATGGCAATAAGAAATTCCACAGTTCCACTAGTTTCGTACTTCTTTCCACTCTTATTTTACATTCTGCTCATCATAGGATAATGTCAGTGGGTGGAAAAATTACAATATGATTGTGTCCAGAGTACAAATTCTTTCGCAACTTTGTTATTTGATTGCAAGTGTTTGTACCAGATAATTTGCATCAAACAAGGTTATACGGGTGCCAATTATCAATGAATGCAGACATCGCATGGTATTGCACGCCACCATGCTATCACTAACAAATAATAAGCTACATGTTTGCATTACAATCGCATAACATGCATAGTGGAATGCAAAGATAGTCAGCTTTTCTTAATCCGTGCTAAACCCGGCCTAGAAGTGTCAGGATAATTCGACGTAACAATGATTGTATTTGACATAAGCAAGGATTATAAACAGCATTCTCTTGAGATCCGTACCTTAAATATGTTGTGTCGATAATTACAGTACATGTATATGTTGTTTTTATATCTAGAGTAATTAATGATGGCGATTTAATATTTTGAAAAGCTGTCTTCCAAATACATTAAACTGGGTACCAAGGCAACATACCGTACATATTCTTGATTTGGCCATAAATGTAAATATTGAGGTAGTATGAATGGAGGGGTCCCATTAGAATTTCTGAGAAACGCTGTAAAGCTAGTGTTAATGTCAAGGTGAGATTAGGGATGTTAGGACACACGGCAGATCTATATTTTTCTTTTTCAATCGCCTGCTAGAAGACATACTCCTACGCGCCTACAGGTAAAGAAAAATTGCATCTCGGGAACGAACTCCTTCAATTCGGTGGCGTACAGGCGACATGGAAAGGTGGTTTTTTTATAATGGATTTGTTGACGCCGTTCTACCAAATGAACCACGCGAGTACAGAAATAGCACGCTCTATGGCTCATGCCACAATGGCTTCATCAAACCGTCAGTGTAGGAGCCTATTGAACGGGCGCGTCAGGGGTGGCTAATCATCACAGACAGACAGTAGTTGTTAAGAGGGTTAAGCGTCCATTCAAAAATCGCGGCACACTGGAGTTTGTTTAGCCCTAACGCCCCCGCTAAGTAGTCGACGAAGAGTTGATAGCGAGCCCACCTATGCTCCACACAGCCGTAGAGGCCATGCTCTTCAAATATCGATCTCGCTTAACTATAGTGTGCATGTCACACTCACGAGATACAAATCGAAGTTCAACGACTTTTTATCTCTCGCCGTGTAGCTCTTTTACCCCTCACCAGGCGCAGTCCCTGTCGTCACCATCAGCACACGCTCGCATGCATGGCTAATAAAATCCTGTCAGCCGCTTTTATACATACTGACAAATTAATAGCGAAATATTGTTCAGAAACCATTTCACGGTTTAATGGCAGAGAAAGGAAAGAAGAAAGCCGAATGAAACCCTCGATTCAGATTACCGTCAAACCACGAAACAAACCTACGTAGCGCAGGGTGTAACCGCGTCTGGCAGCTAGGCACTTTTTTTTTAACCAGTCGGATTCGGGCATCCCATCAATCCAATCTCTCTCGAAATGACTGAAAATTGAAAACACCGCGCGCAATGAGAAATTGCCCTCATCACTAATTACGCCTGATATTCCCACGCATGCTCAGCCGCCCTGTTTATTGGCTTTCGCTGGCAAATGCGTTTATTCACACTTCCAAATGGAGACGAAAATCAATGAAGCGCATTATTAATATTGTATATATCATGTTGACCCGCAGGAGAGCAGCACCATTATATTCCAAACGTAAGTCATTGCAATTCAAATACAGCTGCATGTGTGCTGTGTGGCGCACGCGGCTTGCCACTACTGTCATCGGACTGTCGGTACAGGGTGTCGACATCCCGAAGCAAACAAGATAAGTCCTCATACAGTTGTTTACACTCTAGACCCGACATAAATTCTATTTAAGCGTCGTCATTGCACGCGTTTCATCATTCTATTACATTTCCAAAGATGTTTTCAATTGGCTGTTCAGTCGTTTCGTCAAACGCAACTGGTCTGCCGCAATTTACATGTAGTTTACGCTGTACAATGTAGTCGTATTCGTTTATACAGTGTAAAAAGCCCGACGTTTATTTATCTGCTATGCTGACAATGATTGCGCTAAACTTTGAAAATTGCTTGAAGAGCTTCGGCAGTATAGGTCTAGCCTATACAAGTATACATGTATGTACAGTATAAATTGTATAATACTAAACCTGGAACTACGTGTATATATAGAAGATCAGCATGACCTGCTATTAGGCGATACAAGAAGATAACAACACAATAGTCTGTTCGAATGTAGAATATACTGTTAATTCAATAGGACCAATAAAATGCAAGAAACTATTTTGCGATTAATCTTTCCTGTCACATGACTCATTTTCCATCCGTTGGGCATCGGTCTGGCTTCCTCAGTGCTGGAAAGCATGCTCTATAAGCTGGATATTTTTGATTGGTTTTGGCTCAGTATATTTCAATTTTGAGCAGACTTAGTATAATCATTACTTAGGCTATAACATATATGCATTAACCGTTATAGAAACCACAGATTTGAATTCCTTTTCAAAATAATTAACTCCTTATAAAAGAGCATAAAGCTATCCTTTGTTATGTTTTAAAATGCGCAAGAATAATATGCCAACTACATCTTTTTTATACGCAATCAAAATGGCGCCATACAACTTCTTTAGTTGAACTTTTGCCAGTGCACCCTGTCCCCGTTTTTGGGGAACTGCTTTACTGCATCGTTGTTAATTAACTACGAGCGTGTTTAAAAACTGAAGCATTTAATTTACTATAATTATGTTAGTGTTAACGCCTTTTCGAATCGCCTCGCGTTACATGAACATTCATTTTGTTTCTCAAATACGGGATTATTGCAAATAGAAAAGAGATTAGCAATTTCCTCCAAAATTTACTTCTTTACCCTGCTCTCCTTTAACTTTCACGTGCATTTCCCACCATCATTTTTCTTTCAGTTATCCTCCTCTTCCAACTTTTTTTTTTCAATTCATGTCTCTGCGAATAGGAAATCTCATTTGCAGTTGCCATGGAGACATTCTGTATTGCTGCAATCCTCGTTCTAAACACTGGGGATGATCCATTGCTACCAGTTAGGGGATAGAAAGCATAGGTTGGATGAGTGAGGCTTAATGGCGGAGGATTACCCATACGATCGTTCAAATGATAGCGCTTTCTTTTCTCTAATCAATCTAACGAGAGCGAGAGAGAAAGTTTAGTCGATTCGAAAATTTCCCTCTCTCCCCTTCTCCATTCTTCCCCCATACAGGATGTAATTCGTACAAAATGTTCTTCCGTCCAATCTGCCGTGGATTTGAAACAAGCATGAATGAGCCTATGTTGTGTCTAAAGACAGACTGTCTCGTAGGAAACCTAGTCGCGACGATACTTCCGTTGGCAGAGTATCACCATGACAACGTATAAGACGAAATCTATGTGGTTGAACGTCACGACTTTAATTTGAAAGCAGCTACGATTTGCGACCTTGTCTTTCATGTTGTTAAAAGCTTGATACAACAGATGGCTGTTTTATATTTTTTCCACCTGGATTTGCAAATCTTTTAAAACTCATCGATCGGACACTCCATTAACTTGGACAATTTCGGTATGCACATAGTAGGCCTACTGATTTAGCACAAATGCACACTGCTTTAAATGTTAGTTATGTAATACAGTGAAGTCTATCTTTGTTAAACAACTAGGCCTACAATGCATACCAAAGTTGTCCGAGTTAACGGAGTGTCCGATCGAGTTAAGAGTTTGACTGGTTTTGTAAACCCAGGTGGAAAAAATATAGGGTTGCATGTACATTGTATATGACCATCCAAGCCATATAATGTCCCATATATGGCCATCATCCAGATCATGTATTCATGCCAATGTCCCTACGTGGAAATAAACATATGCGTACATGCGTGACGATGTTTGGTGCAAGAAAAACTGCCAACATGATGGGATGTCTAACTTATAGGAGTGTCCAACTTGAGAAGTTTCACTGTACATGTGCACTTTTTTTCCGTGACACATTTCATCCAGGATCAAAGAATATCACTTCTGCAAATTTAATGAATGTGTCAATTATCCTTGGCCTATGGCTAGTAAAGAATTTACGCATTACTCTTTAATTGGTGGCACTTGGTCGATTTTTTTTATTTAACGAATTTCAAGTCAGGCTATGGTCATAAGAGTATCATTACAGGAATATGAAGTGAGTGGGTGATAAAAAAGAGGGGGTATAGATTCGTTTTCCATTGCAGACAAAGTTTCTTAGGAAATTTCGTAACGTTGTACAATAAAGCAATCAAGAAAGACGTATTAAACAATGCATTTTACTGATTTTGTGGTATATTGGACGAGAGAAATTAATACAAGGTCTAACATCGGAGAATCCTTCGAGGCAACGTTTTTTCAATGTTTTCGCCGAACTATAAACAAAAGTGAATGCATGGAGGCCAGAACAGTAACTATCCTACGTATAATCAGATGAATGGGTGAGATAAAATACAGTGTAGAGCACGACTGTTAAGAAATATATCCAAACTGCTCAACTTATACTGTGTAAACCCTCAACATTCGCGGGGGATACGTCCCCAATTTTCGAACGTTGAAAACGCGGATGCTGAAGCCGCGATTTTTAAGGATTTACAGTACACTAACGGTACATGGACTGTCATGTTTAAAACCATGTAGTGAAGAAGTCTGCTTAATGCTTTCGGGACGCTTGTGGTGGTGCTGCTGCAGACCACGGAAATTCCAACTTCAGTTAAGAAAATGAGCTGGGAATTCGCTCATTTTCTGATCACACTCTTGCTTTAGTCCATACTAAGCCAACTTGCCTATTTGGGGCTCTCCATTAAGGTTGAAGTTAATGAACAGCCAGACTCCCAGGTACGGCCTAACCTAATGTGCCTAAAATCGAGCTAACTTACTCATTTAACAAACACAGTGCTGAAGAAACATAGTTTGCAGCCGTTTTTTGTCTGTACAAAATCGGAACTAACCGAGTGGCATTAAATGTGACAGGAGGAGGGCCTCACGATATTAAGCATACATGTACATGTACATGTAATTCCTATACGAAATATCGACATTTATCACAAAGCGTGACGTCAGGCAAAACTCATCTCGCAGGGATATGCCATCTAGTGCGAAGCTGCCTGGTTACTCCGTGATCCCAAAATGCAGCCTTGTCTTTGTTAAGGTGGTGGCCCTGGTGGGGGCGCTGCTGTTTCACACCATTCAGGATTTGATGTTGTTGGAGGGGGATGGGGGCATCTTCTCGCTGGAAAGTAAATACCAACCGGGTAATCGGGTCAAACCAGGGTCAACTACGCAATTTAACTATTTTTTCTAGAGTTCCAGATATCCAAACACTTACTCAGCCTATCTCCCTCGCTCTCAACTCGCTTTCGTTGCGACGATTACTCCCATTTTGCATATGTGTGTCACTGACAATGGCCGTTTACGCTGGATTCAGGTAGGGATCAGGTGGAGCACCTAAGCCCGTGGAATGCCGTCGAGATGGAAAGTGGAAATTCCGGTTCCGTTTATTGTTGTCCAAAAGTGGGATAATCTATGCAAAACTTCTCTCGCGCGCAAGTTTGGGGGAGAGGAAGGATTGAGGGTGGGGATGAGACAACGCTCCCTAGCAGCAGCAGAGAATCAAATCAGTTTTATTCACTGCCCTGCCTATTGCATGAACTCTCGTTCTGAGAGAGGGTAGGGGGTGATGGCAGACATAAAAAAACGCAGCCATTGGAGGATGGTGGAGAGATGACAGTGTTTTAATTTTGTTGGTGGGAGAGTATTGCACGGACCAGGGGTCACCAAACAAAGGAATTATTTGAGGCTGCACGTGTGCATTTCGGATGAGGATTGCGTCATGGCGGGGTGTGTGTTTTTTTTCCTGCCTTCAGAGCGGGCCAGGGTCAGTCGCTTCGCGTAGCACGCATTGGGGGGAATACCAATAGGAGGGTAGGAGACGATTGGAGGACGATCTTGGGGGTAGTTGCCGTGGAAACAGAGGACGGGGGACAGTGCCATTATTCGGGGGTTCGCGTCCAGCGATAAGGGTTGATGGCCCACCAAGGTGGGTCGGACAAAAAAACAAGCGCAGCAAATTGCTATTCTTAAACTACGGTTGGCTACTTAAATAATAACAAATCGACTTTGTATTCCTTGCCTTAAAAAGGGTATCTGGTATGATTTTCATACGTGTAATTTAATCCTTTGTGGCTCCTTCAGCGTTAATCGTGACAAATGAGGGATGAAGGCGAGTTTTGCTCATCCTTTTCTTATTAAACGCTGCTTGCTTTAGCCATTCATCTGAAAGCCACCGAAATGTCTGCGAATGAATACCGTCTAAGCTTTTTTAGTCTGGATATTTTATTTACGAAAGTCTTCTCGATACAACTTCAAAGTGAAACTGACAAGAATGACAAAAAAGACTGCAGCCTTCGAAATGCCGTTGTTAACGCAAATAATGAAGTCGTTTTGCAAAAGTGAAATGCATGCTGCCTAGTTTTTGTGTTTTTCAATTTTTTGTGGTTGCAACCGTGGGTATCAATCGCTGGAATATTAAATGCTAACCTCGTCCCATTCATTCCTGGCAGGCTCCGTCTATGCATTCAAGTGGAACTGATTGATTATGGCGAACTTTGATAATTGGCCTTATAATTGCCAAAGCTTGTTCTTACGGACGAAATTATTTTTTTTGCTTTCCGATTCACCTTTTAAGCACCTGTTAATCTTTTACTTTACAAGTGATTTCTTAATTGGTAACAAATTAATTGCCCGGTCTTTCTTCATTGACGTTTCGAAGATGCTATCGCCCAATGAGAAGGTGGACTGCGTTTTAAGAGGGATTAATTACGGAGCTGTTATTAAATTTCAGTCAAAATGAAACTTCACTGACCCCCGCAAGTTGTAACAATCGAATGACGATGAATTGAGACGCATCTCCGGGCGAAAAAGAAAGTTAAGCTCTAATCCAGTTTAACGCCGTCAAACTCGTTTAAGTGCAGATGCAATGTGCTTGATAACGCATTCGGTTGACAAAGAGAACGTTACTTTTCTACGCTATGATGGCATGAAAAGTTTTTCGAGTTCAAATTCCGGAATCTTACAAAATATGAAGGCAGTTGTCGAAATGTAGATTATCAGTGAACAATGTTAAGATTAAATTCTAACGAATTGTGGAGCTGCTGGCCGACTTTTTTTGAAAAACATTTCTGAATGTTCCTGTTCCTGCTAAATCATTCTTTATAAAACTCTTGAAAAGATGAAGCTCTAATGAAGTTGTTGTGAAACTAATAAACGTGTCAAGTAATTTTATTTTGAAATGTGTGAATCGCAGATTGTTCTCATCATTTTGATCAGTTTTTTTGTGTAGATGTACATCTGCGAGAACAAGCGAAACAATAGTCTTGTCTTCATTTTTTAATACCCGTAAAAGTTATGGCGACTACTTTTGCCGCCGCTTCTGAATTATGGCTTGGATTTGGGTTCATCTTCTGGTGTCACGCCATCATTTTTTATCGCCTTTTCAAGTTTTTTTTTTCAGCTGAAACATTGATTCTCATTAAACTTTTTATTTCGAAGAATTGAGAAATCGCAATTTTTTTATGCCAGGTCTTATTATCTGGTTGTGGGCAGCATTCCAGACGAGTGTTATCTCTTTCTGTACATTTATAGCAATTGTGTGTAGGTTAAGAGGACATCACGGCCCTCTTCTCATTTAAATAAACTAGCTGCACCCGAATGAGAGCTTATTCGAATAATGCACATACACTTTATACCTAATGACTTGCAGGAACAAACCCGACAATTTTCTGGACGAAATGTTAAATGACATAATGTTAAAGTCCACACTTTCAATTAGGATTCATTAATTAACTATTCTTTCGTTAGTTTACTCTGCTTGCACGTGTATATTAAGCTTAGGAATGCCTTACAAAAACCTTACCATGGGATTACCCTTTTCATTAAAACGTTCAACCAAACTGTGCATTACAGTGCATAGTAGCTTTTGTTTGTGCTATGGCACGATTAGCACTAATATAACTGCTTTTAATTTGAAGGCATACAAAAATTCTAAATGAGCTCAAAGGGTGTTTTAATAAATACTCTCAAGTCACGCGCGTCATTATGAATGATTTGCAACTCTCTGTGGATCAGTAAAAAATCAAAACTACACTTAAACGATTCGACGTCATGATTTCACCGAACCAACAGTGGATTATTTTACTCATTAACAATTAGTTTTAGAAATAACTCTAAAGACATTAAAATGCGTTTCATACAAGTACATGCATGAAACTAACAGTTGCGAATTTCAGCCAGTTCTGTTTCAATTCTCTACACTATTTCCTAACACTTATCTTGCACGAAAACCTGTAACTATGATGAAAAACATTTGATGCCTTCATAGGATAACCCCGTTGCTTTGTATTTGAACTGGTTTCATTTTCGATACCTAGAGAACGTCCTTAAAATATATTCGATGAGTTGGTGAACAATATCTGCAATCCAATTGTGTTTTTCAAGAAGAGTTGGCGAGGGAAAAAAACGTTGGCGTTTGATTGCTTGTGATAATCGTCCGCCTCTCTCCAATCAGTTCACAATTAGCAAACTAGTCACGTGCAAAGACTCGCATGCCCATGGAGTGCAGTGATGATCAGATATCATTTCACCACCGAGTAGTTGTATACTCGTTGTGATTACAGTACAATCAGTTGGCAATCTCTTATTAAAACAAGTGTTCCAACCAGTCGAGACAGCTCCACACTTGCATGACGAACTTTTCTTTTGCATACACTTTCGGTAATTTACAAGACCACCGTTTTGGTGGGGTGGTTAAAAAGCAACACCCGATGACCAACCCCAGGCAGGGTGACGGCTATTTCATCGAGTCAAGCCAATGCCCCATTGACTTACCGAGCAAGGGTAAATCTGTCTCAACCCTCTACGTGTTGGCCTGTGTTCACGGATGGTCTATCACCGAGGTTCAAGGTGGAATTATGAAATTAATAATATCTAACATCCGGTTGGCCACATCCCGTGCGGAGGAAACAAGAAACCGTTTGTCAAACGCATGTGGGCTCAAAAACGAATTCAATTTCTTCATTTCTGCGTGGGACATGACTAGAAGTCCATTTTCCCCTATTTTGCACTGATTAAAAACAAAAGAATTTTAGAGGTCCATATCCCCACCAGGGAGCACTGGACATCGCTTACTCCTGCTAATCCGTGTCCAGCCTCCCTCTTAACGCTCATTGAACCTTCACCCACTGTGCCCCTCATCGTTGGGATACAATCAAAAATTGGGGGTGCATGCACCCTTCTTCTTTTAGTGGTAATTACATTTGCTGTATTTAACGTTGGAAATGCGCGTGCTTAATAATTATTAAACTGCCATTGATTATGAAGCGCCCTTGTGACCTTTAAATATATATTTTTTGTCTAATTACATGCATAATATGGCATAGGCCTATAGCCTATAATGGAATAGAGGGAGCCTCTGCGCCATTTGTGGTGGGATGCCTATTCAAGCTATTTTATATTAAAAAGTTAACTACACTATCGTTAATTGAAGTTACATGTACAGTATACTGACCATGCCGTATATTTTGGTACAGCCCAGTGGCATTATGTAGTATGAGAAATTTTGGCAGAGAATTCCACAGAATACGCAACTTTTACAACCGAGCAGTTATTTGGATTGTGCTTGAAACTCATAATTTAATTATAAAATAGCCTATAGCACCAATTCTCGTGACCATCATCCATGTCTTGCTGGATTTAAACAAATGGAAAATGAGCTTAAAGCTCCTTTCAACAAAAATAAAGTTTAACAACATAATTTGTTACAGTTTTTGGCAAGCCACTAACTACTTGGTAGTCGGTACTCTTAAAACCTAGATGGGCGTTTGAGAAAACTAGGAATTTTAATGCTGGTTACTTCGTTTCAGCCACCAACTGACGAAATTTTTGGAATGCAAATTCATGGAAATTGAGCGTGGGTTCTTCAGAAAACATTCTTAGTCGCTCTGATATGTGCCCAGAATTGGTTCAACGAAGGGTGGTGTTGACGGTACCCAGTGCGTGATGGAGCACGAAATCCTTGATTGCATGCTTTGTTCCAATAGTAATGCTATTTTTGATCTAATCGCTGGTGTATACCGTGTAATTCTGGCCTTACGCAAGAGACAAAAGGATCGTCGCTTTATTTCTCCTAGCTCACATTCTGCGAAATTCCAAGGTACACCGCACTGAATGCCATTTCTCCGTACCTACATACAGTGTAGAAATTCAGAGGATGAGCTCGACAAAATGCGACGACACAACTATAAATGGAAATCATCCTGTACTAGTCGAGCCACCTTGAGAACCTAAAAGTCAAATATTTTCAACCAGAGTTAGTCAAACCACGTGTTAGTGCAGCCTTCCATCGGAATCTCGGTGGGGAGGAAGGGCAAGGACCCCCGCTCCGACACGTCTCAGGGTAGCACTCTCTCGACACACAAAAAACATTTACTTCTCGTGAATCACCCGCACCATTTTCGTCGCAACTTTGGCCATTTTTAGTTCACAGCTTCTAATCCCTGCAATAAACCCTTTTAACTTTGCGTCGCATCCCTCCCTTTTCCCGTCATTCCTCGCGCTACTCCTACTCATGCGCGCCCCTCCTTGTTTGTACGCCAAGCTGACCTCCATTATTATTGCAGTCTTAACTTGTTTTAAAATGTTTACAACAGGGGATTTGATTTATAGAGAGAAAGATAAGCCTGCGGAGGGTATCAGTGGCACAACAACAGCCCCAGAAATCGTTGGGGGTGTGCTGGCCGATTCTCTTCACTTTGTTCTACCAAATTCTCAAAATGCAGAGAATGCACTGTGGTAAGCCTGTTCAGGAATGACTGGTGAACATGTGTATTATTGAAGCTGGCATTTACTTGTAATGTTTAACACCCCGAAACCCCCTTGGACCCGGACACTGTTGCAAGTCAAGAGACGTTCTTTGCTTTTGCCATCTGTCTCATCGACGGCAAAGCAATCGTCACTAACGACATTACCATCTGAAAATGGCATTACTCATTACTAATGATCGTGTAAGGCACATTGAATTTGGATTTGAATTGATGTGAAACAAAATCGTTTATATACGGTTGACTAGAAATGAAGGAGTAATGATTGTTGGTAATGTCATTATTGATTTGTCATCAGTAATGATCGTGTAATTATAGCCCCACATATCAATCGTATACCAGGCTGCTTTTGCCTGTACATACGCTCTCAGTAGTAGGCATGCGAGGTCATCTCTCCTCCACTCTACATTTCTACGCCACTTTTTCTTATAACTTTTTCAAATATTTGAAAAGAATTCTTCACTCGGCCATACATTTTTCCTGCACGGTATCATCCCTGCTCCCCCTTCATTTCTGCTCCACAAAAGTATTTTCCAAATTTATAAGGAAAAAAAAAACATGGCGTAGAAATGCAGGGTGGAGCAGAGATGACTGCTATACTACTCCCCTTTTGAGCACCAATTCACTTACATTGCCCGCTAATTCAACCCCACGTTGTTATGGGTGAAAATCGCTCCTTTCCACCTCTGCAAGTGAAACCGAACCTTTTAGTAGCAAATTAAGACGCGCCGTTGCGTTTAACCCAGCTCTAAACGAACGGCCGATTTAACGGGGTGCCATTCGGGTTTTATTGCGGGCGCTGAAGGCACGGCGCATTAGGAAGTTGAAGCAAGTTTTAAAACCCAGGCTTTCTATCGCATCCATCAGCATATCGGCCTAATTGTCTGTCTTAGCTCGTTGCCGCAGAAGCCATTACGACACGTTCGTACCCGCGAGGGTTGCTTGCCCGCCCATTACCTCATGACACGGAGAAAAAACAACCGAGTTCCTCAAAAACTCTTCGCCAGGGGGGCGGGGACATCGATGCCAATTCCTGGTGATCCTCTTCCCCGCGCATCAACGATTATGATATGTGGCGAGATGGAGCTGTCGTGAAAGTGTCATCGACTGCCATCGAGACGAGCCAGTCTGGCCCCAGAGGTTGTCAGACCCTCAGCACGGGTGGAAGATGGAGCCTGAAACGAACGTTTTTGCTGGCTTTGTCCCGCGAAGAATGCGCTGGAATGTTTCGGGAGTTTGGCCTAAAAGAAAGAGACACCCTAAATCTGCTTCACTGTGTTTACGCCGAACTCAAACAAACCTGAAAGAGGGGGAGATGTGAGCCGACAGTGCAGAGGTGCACGTTGGCCCTTCCTGCAGCGAGTCCATCTTTTTTTTTCCTTGCCAAGATCAAAAGTTCTTCTTCAACCTCCCTTGTTACCAGCTCCCATGTCGGACAGTTGAAAAGAACAAATGGCCACGACAAACACCCCTCCTGTCACTTTTTTTAGTTGCAACGTCAAACAACTCGGGGGTTGTTCGTGGAAAATGCCTGGGCTGGCAGAGCGAAGGGCGTGGGGGGGAGGGGGACAGGACGGGGGTGAAAGGCGTCTTCGGGGTGAGAAACTCGATTGAATGTGGTAGGCAGAAGAGTTCACAACCAATGGAGGGAATCGGGCTGCAATTCCCCCCAGAGGCCCCCGAGTCGCTCGTCAACAGCGTCCATAGATGGCGCTGGCCACGCGCGCAGCCGATGTACTCGTCTCAATTAATTTGCTCACAGGTGTTATTATCTGCCTATTTATGACTACCTGAGTCGTCCCACCTGCTCGGCGTGAATACCTCGCTCTATTCAGGTGTTAAGTTCTTTTGTTTACCCTGCCACAAAAACGTGCTTTTTTCTGTTGATTCCGCAGTTTTCAGGCCACCATTCGATACGTCCACCACCAACAATGGACGCCAGAGAGTGGGCTGCAGCGCTAAGGCTGAGCTCGCTTACAACGGATTAAAAATGCACTTTAATAAGGTGACAAGGCGTAATTTTAATAGCAAACGGATAGTTTGGCTACTGCGCGTTTTAATTTTTAGGCAACTTTTGGTTCATGTGACCAAATAAAGAAACGTTCTTCAATTCAATTCAGTTCTCTACTATCAGCAAAGATTTGCCATGTGGTTGGAGGGGGTGTAATCCATCAATCCATGGTATGATTTCTATCATTCAACTCGATGGTCACCATCATCATTGTCGGACTGTATTTCGATTAACGTAGGGCTATTCTTTGCAACAGAATTCCAACGCCTGATGGCATGCAAGAAAAACGCCCAATCATGGATCCGAACGTATTTTTATAAGAATAGAAACCAGTCTGTAGTAATTAGGTGTCTCAGGATTCAAGATGAATAGTACACTGCATTATAGGGCCCACAGATTACGCAGATTAACAATAATAACCACAGTTGGGGAACTTGGGGATAATCAATTTAAAAAATGTTAAACTCTTTCAAAAAACAGCAATGTGCACCATACTTTCAAGTGCGATGACTAAAATCGTGGACGTCAGCTACTGATGGTTCGCTCGTAAATGACATCATAAATCTTGATGAATCTCTCGTCGTATAGATTGATGTGAAAATAATTTTGAAAGTTATGACTGTAGAGTGAAACTATTGTGAAATATTCAGTATAAATTGTGCCTAAAAATCATGCTTTCGGTATTAAAATTCATTCGATTAGAACATGGTGATGGAGGTGGAGTGATGCCACATTTTTGAAAATGATTTCACGTGCATGTATATACGTCTATCCGAAACATGAAGGATCCGCCTCAAAGTGTGACGACACACAAACTGCTCCTGACAGAACAATCACATTTAATAGTCATGTGCGTCGTAAAATCCAACTGGATGTGTAGACTTTTTTTCTGCTTTGCTAGTAGGCCTATCTAGCCTCGTCTAGAAATAATTGTATCTCTCCTAATAATAAACTTCTAGATTAATATTATTTCAGCAAGTTTAGAACGATGTAAATTTATATAGACCGTCTTTAAATATACAGTATGTAGGCCTACGTCCTTAGGAAATAATAAACATATACTGTACGCCTGTTATCAACATAAGGGACGAGAGCAGGTGATGTCGGGAGGTCGCATTTCCCCCAAGTGAGACAATAATTTGTCAACCCTGCCTAGACGTCAACTCGAGGCAAAAAAAAGGGCAAAATGAAATGGTGTTTGTACTCTCGCTGCGCATTCTTGCCTTCATCGTGAATAAAAGGCTGTCATTTGATCCAAACATGGTCAGTGGATTACTTACTAGAAATACTGTCTTGCTGGGCGCAAGAAGAATGATGTTTTGTTGAGATAAAGCGATCAATTTCAGCCACAATTTCGCGTGTATGCGAAAATGAACTCCAAGGCCTTAAAAGTGAAATTCGAAACCCCTCTCGGTGTCTTAACGGGGATAAGTGGCGCCCCACAGTGAGAAGAAGATGCGAGATGTCTTGCTGCCTGCTCAACACCCACACAATAATCGCCATGATTAAGACGCAATCAAAATGCAGGCGATATGAATTTTTGGATGCATCATTCAATGCTTGAACCCTGTCTTAACTTTAAGTTCCAATTGTGTAAAAAGAATCCTGATGCTTAGCTTTTGTTTCTCTACTATGGGTAAACAATATAATTAACCAGCTCTAAAGCGAAATTTCGGAGAAAATAAAAAAAAAAACATGATAACTTGATAAATTTACAGAGTTATATTTCGATACATTAGTCGCTTTTACCACCGTGAAAAATTGACCAATTTATAGATGAAATAGAAATCAAAGGTTGCATCGTAGTTTGTGTAACAAAAAATTAATCTACAACGTTGGAAGAAATTGTTGGAGAGCTTATTGCAATAAACACCGTTTTTGAGAATAAATTTTGAGAAAAAGAAACTGAATCATCCTGAAATGTTTTGATGCTCGATTAAAAAAATGCATTCATATTAAACGATAAGAGAAACGTTATGTTTTGATTATGTTACTTTAGATTTTGATGGTATTGTCATTTACAACTTTCCACACCAGTTTACTCCATGACAAAGTTTTTCTTTCTTCTAATCTTTTCTTTCTTTCTCGTAGTAGTTTGTCACTACTGATACAGTGCAGTTAGAACTCGCAGATTTCAGTCACTGCCGGTAGCGTTCTCAACAAAGTTGAATGCAAAATAACGAACTTAGCCAGGTAACCCAAAACAAAACCTCGCAGAACACCACTGTCATCGTGACTGCGCGAAGGGAAGAAGGTTAACAAAATTTCGACAGCAGTAATTTGACAATGATTTTATTCAATGCTGGACATGTCTGCTCGTGCAAATCCGCCCCATTGTTCAGCAATTTGGGGGTTAAGTAGCCCATTAAGCGTGTCAAGAAGGGACAAATTGGATTGATGATATTTAGCATCCGCGTAATTACAGTGGAACACCAGCAAGACCTTGCGGATTAGATTCAAGCATCGCGCTCCTTGTGACGCAACTCAGACTGGGTCCAAAACTTCCTAGACACCCTCTGACCCGTCCTGGGCAAAACAGCCCCTCTCCCCCCGCCCTGTTTTGCCTGAGTTTAAAGGTGGCGGCAGTAAATCAAGGGCACTGAGCGACACCTGTTGGTTGCTGCTTGTTCACCGGCTTCTCTTACACGCGCGTTGTTGTGTGTGCGGTCTACCCCAAGCACGAAGGCTAAAGATCCCATATGGCCACCCCTCCTGTCCTCCCCCCCTTCGCGGTGTACCTGTTTTTCGGCGTTCCTGCACCACCGTGCTGTTTGTGTGGGGTACGATCACCGCGGGGGACATGGAATACAACCTGCCATCTTCTTCGACCTTGTTTTCCCTCCAACAAGATGGTGGACCTTTCACGCAGCACGTTAGCTCGCGCCCGTGCTTATTGCCCGAAGAATCCAGCACCAGTGGGCCTGTTTGTCACCTGGTCTTCCCCTGTCTTCCTCCCAGCTGACGGTGTTGTTGAGCGCCATGGCCGCTGGCCCAATGCAGACAAAAGTTCAAAAAGCTACCTTCTTTCTGGCGCTGGGGGGAGGGGGAGGGAGGAACTGACCAGGCAAGACCCCTTGTTATTCGTCCGGTAAGGGCTTCCGGAGCGGACAATCGCCGCGTCCGGTTGGGGTAATCGGCAGGATTGAGAAAAGGGCTGTCGAAAAGTTCCATGACCGCATTACGGTTGGGGGAGAGCGGAAAATACTTGCACTTTCGAAATCTGACTGACGTTCTCAGAGTAGGCCATTTGTTTGCCGATTCCAATTTCGAGATTCTGCATTTCCCCTCAAACTCAAACTTGAGTGGCACCTGCTGCTCAGGGGCAGGGCATAAATGAAGGGTGCCAACCCATAACGTATCAAGTGCCAAAATTAGCATTTCAGGAAAGGGGAGAAAACTGAGTTTCGTAAAAAAATATAGAGAGCAATAATTTGATTTCGGTCAAAATTACGAAAACAGAAAGGAGAACAACGTCGTATGTGCCACACGTATGAATGTTCAAAACACTTCTCTAGTGGCAAGTAGGATAGCAGCTAGTACATTGATGTCATTCATTCCGCCGTTTTGACGTTCGGGGTTTAAAAACTTATAAGGGGAACGGGAGCGAACCTACGACTTTAAGGTTTGTCATCCTTTAAATGACGAACGACAGCTACTTTCAGGTGACTATATTGCTAGGATGCTGTGCGC
This sequence comes from Rossiulus vilnensis, assembly GCA_034700785.1. Classification (NCBI taxonomy): domain Eukaryota; kingdom Metazoa; phylum Arthropoda; class Diplopoda; order Julida; family Julidae; genus Rossiulus; species Rossiulus vilnensis. The sequence goes on along the minus strand of JAQIXS010000563.1, from coordinate 12,296 downwards.
AGTCTACAAAATCTATAACATTTATTTAAAAAGCACACGTTGCGCAACTATCCGCGCGATGCATGCACTGCAAAGGCCTATGTAGTGAATGGTTGCAAAATTCGATAAATAACGAACCACTTGATTGAGGAAGTGTTCGCTCATTGGCCAACTGAACGACGTGACGTTATTTTGGAACAATTCCAAGGCAATTGCTTCCCGATGACCAATAAACATGTTATCGTGTTTATTCTTTTAAGGGGATATTATTTAAACTACCTATTGAAATGAACATTTTTTACAAAATTAATGTACTCCATTATTTATCATTATTTCTGGAATTCTCTCTAACATTGAAATAATTATTATTTAGCTATAAATTTGGGTCGAATTTTGGACGTTATCAAAAATATATGCGAATCCTTCTTACTTCAGACATTCAGAACGACTCCAGACGTCAAAAATCAGTTGCCATTTTCATGTGAACATGTCATGCATAAACCCTGCAGCATCTCGCCAAATAAGCAATTTTGCAGAAAAATGTATCTCTGATTAATGATTTATCACGTGGCGTAGGTCATATTTAACACTTTTACCCCCTTTGCTTTTAAATGTATTACCAGAGGGTGTCATGCAGTTTGTGCTCCATTTAACATTTGTTAACAACAACGAACAGATCGAACACCCATATATTTAACTGAAAAATTAGCAGAGACGAACTGTAAAGTTTATGCATCATAAATCATTTTTCACGAACATGTTGTATGCCTACACCAATGCACACAAGTTGTCGACCAATAACTGACAAGGCGCGTACAGAATCCCAATATATTAAGTGGCACTGGTGCGTAACAATCTATTCTTCAGAGTAACAGGTTGGGCAAATTTCGCAGCGTCCAATTCTTTGGTGAATGTATCTTGCAGGGAGGAATGAACAGTTGCCCAAACCCGACTTCTGACAGTCTACCTCCGAGCATGGACCCCCGAATAATAGGATAATGTACATTTCGATGAATTAAACAGAGAAGGCCAGATGAGGTCATATTTGATCACTTTTGTTGTCTTTTTTTTGTGGTAATTTTTACGTCTGGTCGAGATCGCGGCGAAACACAAAAGAAACAACTTCAGCGTCTGGTGTCAGGTCGGGTCAGCTCGTTCTTTTATGAAATTGGGCGGAACCCCATTTCTGTGGGGTCGGTTGCTTTTCCCTCCTCCGTTTTTGTCACGACCAACAACACCTTCCAGTGCGTGAGTGTTCAATGGCCACTGCGTTTTTCTTCCAGAATGGCTAAAAATACGGGCATTTTCTCCCCGAACGTCGTTTCTTATTTTTGCTCAACAGCGAACGAAATCATCGATATAAAAAATTGGAACGAACAACAGAATCCAAAAATTCAACGTTTGATGCCGAGTTTCGTTCGTCATCGATCTGGTGCGCCAAAAGCGCGCACATCCATTATCCAGAAATAATTGTATAAACTGGCGATTAATCGATGATTATAGCGTAATTTGGGCCGCGAACTTAGTGGGCCATTTGCGGTGGACTTAAGGGCCAGATCGAAGCGGTATTGAATTGGAAATTCCCTTAGAAATGAAAAGTGAACAAGGGAGCTCATAAATACTGGAAATAAGAGCCGATGTTGACTAAATAATGGTTCCCTAACAGTCAGGAATTTGTGGCATATCATGAACAATCAATGATCATAAAGAAAATCCTCATTGTATTTACACATTTCAAGGCTGACCGGATTTCACCCTGAAAGGTTACTAATTCATCCTTTTGCTACGTGGTCAAGCGTTGAATAATATTTCCCCTAATCTGAGCCTGATAAGATTGAACGAGTAAGATTCCACATATGAAACCAGGTGATTAGAAACTGACATTAGAATAATCAAAAGCAAACCAGAATGGTATTAAACTAATAATGAACTGATATTTTAGATAACCTTACAATTGTGGTGTTTTATGACCCATTAGCCGATACTTAATTGAACGGAAGGGAAACGGGTATTCTTTTTTCTGAGTTTGTAATTTTTTGCGTGTGTTTGAAGCTGATTTGTGACCATTTTATCAAATTTGGCATCGTTTAGCAAGCTTTTTGCCTCTTTGCAAAGGATTAAATCAAACTTCTTTAATGAGTCAGTTATGAAGCAGATCTTTGCAGAGGAATCGTTGTTAACTAGTTTGAAAAATCAAGCTTTTAAAATAACTTTAGAAAAATGAGATGACAAATCAAATTGGATAAAATGCCATTTTATCATTCAAGAGGTTGGTCTATATAACATCGTTTCGACGAACTTCGATCTTGTAAGCATATTATCTTTCGATTCAGCAAGTATATGGTGGACATCAAAGATGTACTTAATACTGTACATGTACAAGTAATTACCAGAACAGTAGTAGTTCAACTTCATAAAATTAATCTCAATTTAATTACAAAATTACAAATTGGCTCATGATTTTCTTGAAATTGCACAATAGGCCTATTAATTCTCCTTGATTTGACAAATTGATATTAATTTTAAGGGGAAAAACATTTGTCAGTATAATGCAGAGTGCATGTATTTGATAAATTATTTCGTTTATACTTCAAAGTGATTTTATTTAACTCAATTAAAAGTTTGTCACCTTTGGAGGAGGAGAATGCAGGGTTAATGTTCGCAAGCTAGAGGTTGATAAATGATCTTGCTTAGAGGTTACATGTTCTTGATGTCGTACTCTTATTAGCTTAGTCCACTAATTCGGAATTGACTCCACTGAATTGAAAGAAAAACCATCAATTTGAAAACAACACTGGCAACAGATTGCCTTTTAAATTATTGTCTTCAAATGTCGATCTTTCGACAAAATAACAAGGCACGGCGTTGGGAATTCCCATCATTTGATTGACTAACTTACATAGGCCTATACTGCACATTAAAATCAAATCTCAAATACAGTATGTCCGTCTAATATTAGTTGAAATACATTTTTGACTCATCAGAGAAAACAAAACTATATGATATGCCACTTGTCAAATTTCAGCTTAAATTACAGTTTCATGTATTAAAAATTTTATATTAAAAAAAATTAAATGCAACGCCTTAATTGAAAAACGTTCCAGGCTTGCCTTTCATAACCTTTGGTCGGTGTTTGTATTACAATCAAAGAACATAATTTTTTAATTTTTAATTTGAATCCCAGTTCGTAACAATCTGTCCTGTAAGGACATTTAGTAATGCATGTGACGGCATATAGAAGTGTGCCCAGCGGCACACTCCTTTTAATTATTTAACATGATTGTTACGGTTGGCTTCTGGGGTTTTATTTGGATTAATTTGTTGGGCTAAGTATCTGGTTAGTAAGTTACCTGGGGGTACAACGTTTTAGCCTGTGATAGCCAGTATTTTTTGATGCATGTGTGTCACGATTCTTTGGCTTTTAACTCTTGATATTGAGGTCTTGGCGTATCATTTCATTGGGAACATACTAGGGTGAAAAGAACGAATAATGCTAACTTTAATTTACAGATAATGGTGGCATTATCACTTTGGTCCATTAATTTTAATGGATTAAAAAGGAATAAGATGCACTGATGAGAAATTCTAAATTATACCTACATGTATAAACTCAACAAACACCACATACACACACTACTGTAGCTCTGCGCAGCGATTTATGGGTAAATTGCACGGGCCATGATGGCCAGTGCGGTTCCCCGCTCCTTCTCCCTTCCCACATCAACATTCGCATTTGAAGAGAAAACGACACGAAGGCCTGGCTCTTCTTTTTATTCTCCGAAATGTGTGGGTCTTGTGTGTTAGCACATTCTCACATAGTACACTGCGATTTTCTTTTAAACATTTTCTCCCGCAAGGAGCAACACAACGAGGGGGAAAAACAGCTAAAGAGCCCTACAATAATAAGAATATCTGTGTATCAAAACCGATTGGCCAACAAGAAATGCAAAGCCGGGGTGAAAAGAGCTTCACCTCCTTCCACTTTAGCTCACGTCAGCCACCTACTTCACAGGCCTGTTAAGTTTGTGAATTGAGCAGTTAGTATACTTGTCATGCCAAGGGGACGAATCGAAGTGACCCTAGTCGCTCCGTCCCCCCTACCTCCGCATCAACAATGAGCTCGAATAAAGGGAAAGGAGGGAAAAAGGAATTGGAAAACAGTCAATTGTCGGAGGCTAGAGACGACAAGGAGAGGGAAAGATGGCCGCATTAAATGAGTCGGAAAAACGGATCATAGCGATAAATCAAAATTGGACGATTTTAGTTTGATAAACGCCTTTTTATTTAACCTTATTAACAGCTTTACGTAAGCACAGATATGGCAACGTGACAATGGCATTAAGCACAAAATGGAGATCTCGTTACCACAGCGTAGGAGGAACGTGGGCGGAACTCTAACGCTAATCGACCTGAACAGTAAACTTTGGGGTACGATGCGGCGCGAATGGCCACCTTAAGTTCAATTGCGAGTTAATTAAGCAATCGATCGCGATAAATCCTTGAAAGTGCCACCGAACCGCGAAGACGGACTTAAGTTTACAGTTTGAATACTGTATGTCTGGTAGATGCAACAGCTTTCCTAGGCGCAGACAGTGCTGAGGCATCTTATTTCTTCGCTGATGTAAGCGTTGCAGGCTGCACGTAGACAGGGGCCAGGCAGGAAATCAGTTTGTCCAAAATTATTTGAAGCTCAAAAGGGGCGAGTGGTAGATTGACGGATCGATAAAGGGGCCCGGGAAAAAAAACCCGACGAACTGATCACCATGAATATCAAATGCAAATGTCAAGCTCGATATGACGCAGAAAGTGCGTTCGTTCTATTCGTGCTTTTCAATTTCAGCCCCGTAACCTCGTCTGGGTATTGGTGTCCGGATCTGAACGTACAAATTTGTCAGTTTGAACAAACAAGATTAAGTTGTCGAAATGTGGTTACAACGCGCAGCAAGTTAGTGACAGGCATGTTCCAATTCAAGAATACTGAATTTAAGAACAACGGTATGTTCAGTGTACACATTATATAGACCTATTTTATTCCAAGCATCGTCATACATGTGATATTAATCATTCAGGTCGTTTTTTCCATAACTACACCATAAACAACTGCTTTTAATTGACGCTCTGATGGAGAAAATTAGTGAGAACTAACCCTGTGTGTGTGTTTTTTTTCAAAGGCATATCCAACTTACTAAACTTTTTTTCAGAACATTATGCATGTAGAAATGACTGTTCAGTTAATAAGTGAGCCGGGCCCTAATTTGGAACAGAAAGTCATCCTACACATACACTAACCTTTGCAGGACAAATCCAATGGATAATGGCCTTGAAATCAACCAATCATGCAGGTTATCCAATAATTAATTACGGTGCAGTGGTAGGATAAAAAATCGCCATTTGAAAGATGCGTCAGATTTTTTAAATTTGGTCATCAATACGTGCATGTATAGGCCTATGTGTACGGAAATCATCGGATGCGAGAATATATCGCTAAAAGTGGGAGGTTAGACATTTGACAGATGACGTTATTGTAGTCAAAAAATCTAATTAACATTTAGGCAAGCCAAGTCTAAATATACAGATATATAAGGTACGTATTTTTCATTGCAAAAAACAACAAAAATTGATGTGGGCATTTGGCTTTTATATTTTTATATTATATATACATGTATATACTGTAGATGTGAAATGTTCTTAGGTGGTAGCATCATTTTCAGCTTTGAATTCAAAGTATGAAAATTCGATCAAAATTCATCAGATTACGGTGTATTCACCAAATGAATCACACGTTGTATTTACCATAAACGGAAGTGTCAACTTGGGACGCCCTTCGTTGTATCAATGACCAGTACACAAATGACACCCTAGACCTAGATGGCACCTTTTATAAACACGTTTTTCACCGCTACGCCAATCTTGATCTCACGGCATCTTTGTCGCGATTTTTTGCACATCTTGACTTTTGCCTACATTTTCCCAGCATGCATTAGCCGCAGCGCATTATGCGCGAGGCGAAGGGATTGCGAGGGCATGGGGATTGAGAGGGACCAAAGAAACGTAGATGAATCCATGCGAGGGAGTGATTGGAGATGGAGAAGGGGGAGAATATTATATACACAAACATAATTCCAGCGAGAAAGTCTTTAGATAACTTTTGTGCGCGATGATGGCCTCGCTGGGTTAAAAACTTCCATACTCTAGTTGCAACGTTTCAAATGATACGGGAGGGTAAAAAAAGGCGGGGGTTAAAAACTGAAGGGGAAAATGCGGAGATGATGGAGGGAGACAAAGTAGTAGTAGCGTGTGATTTAGGCTCGGTCCCACTAGACCAGCCTCATTCCCCGCACTAGGTGGATATATTAATGGGTGTTTGTGTGACTCATTTTAGCCACTTCTATTCTTTCACCCCCACACTTTTATCCCATGGATCGGGAGCCCATGGCCCTTCGCCGTCTCGTCTGCTTTTGTGGCAAGGTCACCTTCTCGGTCCCCTCGCACCCTTCGCATACTAAGCACCCGGAGCACGGCACAAAACGCCGAAAACTGGCCCTCCCCGGACGCCCTCTGGTGGCGTCAAAGCAGGACCGGCTCAATATTGCCCAACACACCATTCACCACTTTAGACACACAATTTTGTTCTCGCTTTGTCCGTGAAGGAAACGTGAGGGGAATGAATGACTGCCACAATGGGGCTACAAAACCCTAGCCAGACCCCGCTATCAACCCAATATGTATCTTATTATGGGACAAAGTATTTCGGTAAGGCTGGGCCATTCAAGGCCTGCCCACGTTTCAAATGACGAGAATTGCAAACCGCGGACATTTGCTTTGATGCCACGCAATGCTCGGTAACAACCAGCGAGACGCTAGCGTTGAGGGTTTTTTTTTCTTCTTTCTTGGAGAAATGTGACTTGGTCCATCAATTTGCGGCGAAAGTACGCAGTCACACCGAAGGTAACACATTGGAAACGGTTTTCCCATTTCTTCAACTCTGAAGCTACCTCTGAGGGTTGCCATTAAATATGCGCCAGATAACCGCCCCTTTGAGAAATCACAATTTGACGTCGTGGTTGTTCTGAGAGAAGAAATCCAGATGCCCAGAATGCATCGGTTGATGACGCTAGGGTTTCGGAAAGTTTGATACGATCTGCGCATGAACGTAATGTAAACTTGATAGTCTGTTCAGCTAGAGAACAAACTGGGAATTCAAACATACCAATAGAATGCAAGAGCTTTTTGTGCGATTAATTCTTCCTGTTCCATCACATTTTCGATCCCGTTGGGCATGTCAGTCTTCCGCTATGCTGGAAGGCATGATCTATAAGCCTGATTGGTTCTGGCTGAATCTATTATTTTGTTGGACAGAATGTAGAGTATACTGCGCCTAAACCAATTAGTGATATTCAACTTATAGATTACGCCGTCCAGGATGCAGTGAAGTCATAAAAGAACAAAAAACCGCTCTTTCATTCTATTGGTCAATTTGAATTCCCAGTATACTCTCTTGTTGAACAGGCTATCGCGACTAGTCAACGAAGGAGAATCATTGCACCACAGAAGGTTAGTAGTTAACCATTGGTTATCCATAAGGAAATGTCAAACTAGCTTCTATATGCAAGGTTAACTAAGGTTTGTTAAAAAAACAGGAGGATGAGTCATAGACGATGATGACCAAACAAACCATGTGACATTACCAACATCACATCCATTTGATGACTACGATAGCAGCAAGCTGCTTTAGCCAATGCAATATTATTTATGTGCTGAATAACAGTACACAGAATTATGCCTATGATCACGTAAAATTCAAAGCACGTTTTAAGGTTAAATAGAGCAATTTAAATGCAATTTAACCCGGAATCCCTATTTACACCAGGTTATCTCCATGTTTACTAACCTTGCGTTAAAAATCCCTATAGTGGAATTGTGCAACAAAACTTACTAGCCCTTTAAATAGGTTAGCTTGTGTTTATAGCCTAGTAATTCCAGGTTATCTAACCTTTCATTTTACCTACAATGGTGCATCCAGTCCTAAGTAGGAACTTGTAGCCAAACTTCAGTTTGAACAGTTTACAACAATTTCACAGAAGGGGAATTGATTTACAGGTATGGCTCATATTATGATGATATGCTCTACCAGTGATCACGTTCGATTTTAAGCAAATGATAAACGCAAATGCACCGATTGTGAATCTGAAAATTCTTAAGATATAATTTAACCGAGTAAAATGTTCGAAATTAACAACAGTTTTAGACCTTCATTAAAATCATCATTTCTACAATGAATAGGGTCCTTCTCAAGACAGTTCACTGACTTCTGCACGATGCATTCCGTTGCGAGCAATCATTGTCCATTCATGTCACCGTTCTGTTTCATGAGGTTTATGTAAACAAGAAGGCAGCCGACGCCAAATTGTCTTCTCCGCAGTCTGAATATCGACCTGTTCGGATTGTTCTCGTTCGTCATGGACGCCACAACTAGATTTGCAAACACGAGTAAATTGCAGCCCGTATTGATGAGCCTATAAAATGCGGAATTAGTATCGCCCATTAAAATTTACTAGCGTTTTAAGTTAAACTGATACAGCCATTGCTCTAATATGGGTATGTCCCCCATCCATGCTCCTAATTTACCCGCAATGTGTCCATCCAACTATGTCAATCAGACAGACTGAGGGACATACATGTACACGTAATACCGGAATTACAGAAACGAGAAAACCAGGAAGCACGTGCAAAATCAGAGTTGAGTATCCACGCTCCAGACTGACCTTTCTTGGAATGAAAACTTTAGGGTCGATGACGTGACGGGTAGTTCCATGCGATAGCATGACAAGAAGGGAGAAGGCGACAAGGACCATTAATCAAAGTGGGCAATGATCTGGGTCCCCACACAATGCTGAGAACAACTTCTGCAAAGATTTCCTAAAGATGGAAAGGGGGTGGTTACAAGTCTATGGGCTTTGTTTCGCCTCTTGACCCGCCAGCAACTCATCATTTCTCTTGACCCCCCAGGTTCATTTTCTCGTTGCCGTGTTTATCACCGGAAGGCGTCAGGTTACAGTTACGTGAATGGACGTGGATCATGGTCATGTTCTGACCAGTAGCCTGGTCACGAATAGAGGCAATACTCTCTTGAAGGCGCACACTAATGTCACTAACATTCACTGTCAGTCTGTCACTAACGTACTGAGGTTAACCGATAAGTATAAATAAATGTATATGGCAACATTGTATCAAGCCGCATAACATCTTCATGCTGACTGTAGGATATTGAATTTATTGGAAATAGCCCTTCAGTTTTATAGTCTCCATTCATAGACATAGAAGTGAACTACTGTATATACATGTATCTTGAGATAAATTCTTTAACCATTCGTATCACTACGGACCAGGAAATGTTAGTAAGATGTCATGTTATCAAAGGAAATGGGTCAGCCAATGCCATTGTATCAAAAAACAACAATACTCAAGCATGAATATTCAAGCCTTAAGTTACAATTTTTTTTTCGTTGGCTTGTGCTTTAAATAGGGCTTATCATATTTAATTGAGAAATGAAAACACCAAACAGCTACTGTGCATGTAAGCTCATTGCATGTTGCCGCCTGTAGTACTGTAGTAAAACTTGAAACTCCCACTGAATAAGCCCCATATATTACAAATTCTTATTTTATGAAATTTCCTGTAAAATATTTTCAGGCATCGTTTAGCATATTTCAGTTTAAATGTATTTCACATGCATGTATTTCATACACATGGATGCGAACTGCGCTCCCAATTATAACCACAGTTCGTGAGCACAAAACGGTGTCGTAAAACAAGGCGGAGACGCGCAATTCATTTATGCTCAGTTAGTCACAGCCTGCGGCAATTCTACCTGTAGGGCTTGGCTATACTTATAAGCCTGCACGGGACAATGAAAACGTTTACAACGGATGTACATTTAGGCGAGCTTCAAAAACACCTGTATTTCAATTGATATGTATACAGAAAACGCAACAACTGGAAACAATCTTCAATTAAAACAGAATAGAATGGGGAATGGAGATGGACATTTTTATCTTTTAATGAAACATCATTTTATAACATTTTTAAAAATAAATATAATAGTAAAGTGAGTTTCCACGGTTTTTAAATTGCATTGCTTTGTTTTCCATTTATTGAAAAATGAAGTAAATTCGAATAAAAGCGTTGTTTTCTCCCTATTGTAAAGTGGTGCTTACTCAGGGTTCTGAGCCTATTTCGTGTCATGGATCTCTTTGGTGTCTAGTGAAGTCATGCACCCATTCTTAGCATTATATTTTTTAATTCAGGAAATAATGTACATGTACATTTATTTAATGATTGCGTCCGAGGGGCTAACATCTCTTAAAAATTGTGTACACCTGACTTCAAAGATTTCAGTGGGACTTCAAAAGGGACTTCGATGCCTTCAGTGGCATTATCAGTAGTACTTCAACGACTTCAGGCTAACATACAATTCAGTGTTTTCAATGAGACTTTAAAGACTTAAACCAACATGAACACCTGACTTCAAAAGATGTTAGCCCCTCGATTGCGCCTGTATAAAGTGAAGGCCTATATTGTAGCAAGATACATTTGCTCCCACAAAATAGCAATGTAACAATATTTGTTAATAGGAAGACCTAGGCCTATCTACAACATGTAATAAGTGCTCGAAATGCACCATAGATGCCTCTGGGGTCGCAAAATTCGAAACCGACCACCAGCCACTCATCTGGGACACCTGATGAGTGGCTGCTGTTAATTTCTAAAACGTCCATCCAGAAAAAAATCTCAACTTAAGGATAACTAAGTATTAAACCTATTTATTGGCAGGCCCTTGGATTGCCTTGAATGAGACATGCTTGCCACGTCTGTATGCAGGTGCAACATGTAGCAGTTTCAATTTTGTAAACAGACGTGGATTAACCGTTGCCTATTGTCATTGTTCCTAGAAAAAATAACTGCAGTGGGGCGCCCTTTCTTCTTCGCCTTCCCTACTGCTAATTAAGTCTTCATGCAAATCACGTACTCAGCCAATAATGAGAAGACAACCACCGCATCAGGTTTTTGCAATTTCTTCGCATAAAAATTGAAACACAGTTGACTCTTTCAACGCTGTACAGAGGGAGTGAAACAGCAAATTGGTTGTCTTTTGTTTGACACGATTGTGGCGTGTTCTCCAAAAGGGGTCACACCCAGAAAAAGAAAAATTTAGTCGGATATAATGAGGTCACACACTCGGCAACAATTAGTTGGTGAAACCAAGTGATCCCCTTTGTGCGCGCTCTTCCGGTGCCCTTGAGGTAAGGCCGTTCAAAGGTGATTCGATTGACCATAGTGTACTTCGCCCGTGGAGAGGTTGTGACCAGGAATGACCCGCACTCACCCCTGTTGCCCTGCCTAAAAGTTGGCCCCCTTCAGGAGTGACTGGCGGTGACCCTGGCGAGCAAATAATTGCACCCAACAAGACCTTTTTGGAGGCGCGGGCGCAGAAAACAGCACTTCCAGCGCCAGCCTCTCGTGCTATATTTAATTTTGACAAGAGTGGCAATTTAATTAGGGAACAAGCTTATTATTACGCCAATTTGCGAACAGGTAATTAATGTTAAACGCACAGCCAGTTAACTGATAAGCTCACCTGTTATCAACAGCTCATTTGAACGCCACCACTTCTTAAAGATACGCTGAACTAATTAGAAGCTATTAAAAGCCCTTGACCACTTGTAACTCGCCAGTGCCAAAAGTCCGACGATTGCTACTGCAGATAGTCACCGTGCAAAGCCAGCCTATTAAAAACGAGAAGTACGAACATCGTAAACTCATACAAATGACGATGGAATGAATACCAGATTAACAAACCGGGCCTAATAAAGATTTGTTGTGCAGATTTGCGACCGTTTTCAGAATCCTTCCTTGGAAGATACAGTTAGCTCTAGTAGCGAGTTATTACATGCATTTAGATAGTAAAGTACCTCTCCTGCCCTTATGTTTAATGCCCCTGTACTTCATGTTCCCCCTCCCCCCTGTGACCTGTCTTTTCTGGTCTTGTTTCGATATAAGACTGAGCTGTTTGGCATTCCGGATATTCTCGCAAAGGTGACCTCTTGTAGGTCGCCGGAAACTTGCCTCGATCTGATTTCCGTTGACCCGAATTAAAAATTGAAGGGAGGGGGCGATAGGGTTGCATTAATAAAATACCCTCATCTCACATTCATGAATTGACTGAAACGAGCAGCTCTCCCATGCATAAACTACAATTTGTATTTTCTCACTAACTTGTAATGAGGCAGACTTTTTAAATTAGCACAAAAGTTAT
>JAQIXS010000562.1:0-43321 GCA_034700785.1 Rossiulus vilnensis | reverse complement strand
TCTTGTTTGTTTTGATCATTAAAGTCGCCTGAAGATGGCCTAATTAACAGGCCGAAACGTCGCGAGGTAAAAACAATCGATTTGCTGTGTTTCCTGATTTCTCCAAACTACAAAACATACCAGCAACACGATGGGGAAGATCGACTTCCAAGAGATACAACGTTTGTATGGACACAATCTCAGGATTGTCGTCAACAAGTTACAACTGATGATGTTCAAGCAAGCAGAGATGGCGGCGAGGCATGCATTTTTGTTACAATGTAGAGAAGTTGATTTGATTCCAAATTGCATCCGAGCTATATCATTCCGTTGTTGTTTTTTGGGATGTGCAATTTTATTCTTATCTGTGATTTGGAATGTAACGCTTGGCTAACTCTTGTTTGTTTTGATCATTAAAGTCGCCTGAAGATGGCCTAATTAACAGGCCGAAACGTCGCGAGGTAAAAACAATTGATTTGCTGTTTCCTGATTTCTCCAAAATCCTATTTTATGGAAGATTTTATTGCAGATGCTTCTTAGTTTGATTCCTTCTTGGGGGTTTTTATTGGGATGTTTTTAATCTTATTTTAACGCCCTTTGCAATCATTTCATTGCAGATGCTTTTAGTTTTTAATTGGGGGTATTTGTAAACTTTTATGATTTCTCAGATGTCACCCTGTAAGCCAGGTGACAGTGTTAAATGTGTGCTGGATTTTGGTATTCACGGATATAACGAGCACACTTTTTTTTATATTTTGACGCTCATTATAACTGAGTTCGATTTTACAACTATCATCATTAGGAAACGCCAGGCGATTTCTCGTATTTTTTAATTACAAAAACATTCATTTTTCCTGTTTTGCGGTTTTTAACTTTGTGCAGAAATTAAAATACGGAAAATCAGAATGACAAAAGTCCTTTCTTGTTATTGCTAGGCACGCATGACAGGTCGCAATGTGCCTTATCTGAGCATCCGATTCTAAACTTAGTTTTTGCAGTTTCAAACCCGAGTTTCAGGTGTATCGTTTTGGATATCTTCAAAAAATTAAATACCCAGTATTGCGCTAATAAAAGTTGTTGATCACCACAATAAACTCTACAAATGTGCAACTCTGAGGTTTCTCCATCAATTGAAAATTTACAATGTTCTGCAGTGTCCCAAGTTTTACTAAACGTTAAATGATCTTTGTTTACATACTTTGTAGAAGGCCTTACATCTCGCCATTTATCCTGAGCAGCTGGCAATCCAGGGTGTCTAAATTGACGAGAACGCAGGTGGACGTTTCCACAAACGACGGAAGGCCAATGATGCGAACCACTTGGTCGGCTGGACCTAGAAATACAAGTTTCGTCTTCAGTATCCATGTTTTACTTGCTCCTCTCGCATCAGTATGGTACAGCATCACATCAAGCATCCGAATAGACCTCGCATGAAACATCACATTAAGTATGGATGTACTATACATCAAGGGTGCACATGGTGGAGCATGACGTATCACATCAGACATTAAGTTAGCAATGGCATATGTGTCGACCAATCATCTTGCAAATTCCATGCATCCAGTCTGGAAAAAACAAACTGGTATGACTGGCCATGACGATGAACGCGTATATTGGCAACCATGTGTTTGTTTATGATGCCTGATACGATGTTAGATGCAATGCTTAATGCGATGATGCACAATGTTTTTACCCTTAGATTTATCAAAATGCATGACTCCATCGTTTCTTTTTAACGTTATTACTAAATTAAGTTTTCTAGCTTTAAAGTAAATCATTAGCTTTCAATAATTTAGTGGCTCAAACCGGAGAGCCGCAAATGTATGAAAAACTTCGTGACTGAAGGTTACCTTTGAATACTTTTGTCGCAAATTTGGGTTGGTTTCCTGCAAAATAGATGTGAGGGCAGGTGCTGATGATGTATGGATCATTTTTGTAAAATGGGAATGATCCTAGAAAAAGTCACAGCATTCAATAAACTTCAATGAATTAATTAGTGTTAAATTAATTGGATGTTCTAAAGCCAGGAAACGTTCCGTACCCAGCGTATCCGGAGCCGTAGGAGCGATGTGCCCCCAGAGCAGGGTCTTTTCCATGATGTCAAGCCGATCGTCCAGTCGACTGTATCGACAAATGTCATCAATATTTTGACCGGATGTTCCCAAAATCCTGTGGGAGATAACTTTGTAAACATTAAGCAACTACAAGTTTTCCAAGTTATTATAATTGCTAAGCGACTATTTTTAGCGGCGGTAAAAAATAGGATATCCCAAAATAAGAATTCATTATTGGAGAAATTCTTATCAGACAAATCAATTTGTGCAGTTTCAGAATGAAATTCAAAAAATGCAAAATAAAATCGATATTGTAAAATTCAAGGTTCCGATTCAAAATTACATGAGTTTTTCATGTATTCTAGGGGGAGCATGAAATTCCTAGTTTTCCAGGTTAGCAGACTGGCATGAAAATTGCAACTGATTGGTTGCCAAGAGGGGATTTCGTCTGAATTATTTTTCATACTTTGAAAACATCCAGATATTTTATAAAGCAATAAATAAACTTGAAAACGATTATGCAACCTCTGATGCCCATCTTAGACGGTTCCACAGAGAGAAACAGTTTTCGAAGGTCATAAGTTGTAATACCCAAGGTCGAGTAAACCAACCTGACGTTGTCAATTCGGGCCTCGTACGGATTGGTGACCCCGTGCAGGGTCATGTACTGGCTGGCCTTCGGGAGCATGCATCTGTGGAACGGCTGTTGTGGAAGAACATGGTTTGCCGGGTCAAACTCTCCCGGCATGATATCCACATCCACGTTGGTCTGCAAAGCGTTAGCAAAGCACCAATAAGCTATGAGATCAACTTTTTCAAAATCAGGGTTCGTGCTAAAATTTATAATTTCACTTCTCTGACTATCATTGACCAACCAACTTTATTTCCCTAACTTTTTGGAAATAAATGAGCTATCTATTAATAGCAAAGGTGAATTTCTTGCATCTCAAGTAATTTCTGAGCAATTGCATTTTTACTGGTAAAATTAATATTTCTTTTTTCTGTGCATCTCCAGCAATTAACTTAAAACTTGATTAAAAAAGCATGTGATGGGAAAGTTAGGACCCTTTGTCCAACTTGCTCATTAACAATGTTTAATCGGTTTATTTTAAACTGCATTTTTATACTGCACATCATCTTAAGAACATGGTCAGGCATTTTTTTAAAAATTTAATTAGTTAATCGTGGATGTCTGTCTACATTTTAATATAATGTTCATCGACACTATTATTTAGACAACACTGCAGGCAAAAATTTGCCAAAACAAGTGTATCATTGTGGATTTTGGGCTTCATTCTGCATATAACATATGTTTGATAGCATATTTTATGAAACCTATGTAGAAAATAATGATTTTTCGTGCTTGAGCACCTTTCATTGGAATTGCCACTCAAAATGCAGTGCATTTTCATTAGGATTCTTCCTGAGTTTCGAGCAAAAACGTCATTTTGCTCGATTTTTCTTTGCAATTCTTGACTTTCCAAGTTCGCATGAACCCTTGAAATGACCGACGCGAGTCAGACTCACCACCACCTGCTCCAGCATTTCGTCCAGACTTTGCATGGCCTCGACACTTCCCCCGTAACTGTTTTTGGTCAGGTATTTCGCCTAGCGGGAGAAAATGGGAGTCACAGGTTTCGCCTTGTCGGGGATGCGGCAGAAAAAAGCGGTTCCTACCTTCGCGGTGAAATCTTTGTCCTGGGTTCTTTTGCTCAGCGAATTCCCAGCGATGATCACGCGGCAAATCCTCGACATGCAGCGCTGCTCGCCCTCCTCGCCCAGCATGCCCGTTATGGCATCGACGAACATCTGGATGTTGAACATTGAGGAGGCGTTGTTGCCAAAACCAAACCCGGAAACCAGAAGAATCCACCTAGATTAACAAAGCGATTTTTTGCTGAAAATTTTTTCTTCAAATACTCATTATAATCAAGGTGACTACTTTCCATAAACAAAATTCCCCATTTTTCAGGTTCATACTCGTATATTTCAAGGTTCATGAAAATAGTTTGATTACTAGTTTTAACGGTGGTAACACGCGTAACATTAAAAAATTAACCGCATGACAGTTT
Organism: Rossiulus vilnensis; assembly: GCA_034700785.1. Lineage (NCBI taxonomy): Eukaryota > Metazoa > Arthropoda > Diplopoda > Julida > Julidae > Rossiulus > Rossiulus vilnensis. The sequence continues at coordinate 39,216 of JAQIXS010000562.1, read as the reverse complement.
GAAAATTATTTTAAAACAAGAATTCATCATTGGGAATGGTGAACTAGTCATCGGGCGATTACATTTTTGTGCAGTTTCAGAATTATTCTCAACAAATACAAAATAAAGCTGATATTGAAAAAGTCCACATTCCAATGCAAAATTCCCCAAATATTCCAGGTTAGTAGACATCCTGATAATTGCTAATTGTATTTTTTGCATGTGGACTCGGTTGTCCACTAGGGTCTGGGCTGTTTTATAATTTCAAAATGTCCTGTTAAATTCAAAAAACACATCAACTTAAACTGATGTCCAACCTCAGATGCCCATCTTCGGTGGTTTCATTGAGAGGAAAACCCATTTTTTGGAGGTCATATGACTCTTTCCCTCCAAAATTTATTTAAATTTGTATACATGAGCAGAAAATGTTCAGAATATGAAACTAATGGGCAACCAAATTGAAGCAAAAATGCTTAATTTCGTGTGCATGCTGAGCATCCTTTTGGGTTGGGCTTCAAATCTATTTTTCCAATTCCATTAATTACTAATAATTCGAAACAAAAGCATTTGTAGGCTAAAAAAATTGCTGTCTAGTTTGTGCAAAAAAATAAGCTGCATAACTTTCTCTTCGCTTTTAAATTAAAAATAAATTGAACAATAGTTTTTACGAAAAAAATGCCCTCAGAATTACTGATAATGTGGGTTCATGAGTTGTTGATCACTTTAACAAAAGCCAAGAGTTTCGCAAGTTACACAACTTTAACAGGAGAAAACAACATTTTGCAGCAATATCGGTATTTTAATATACTTTCCAAACTTTGATGAGCAAAATTCCATTCAATGTCAAAAAATAATGACTTATGATCTGTAGACACCATAAGCTTCAAACCAGTAATTCTTAAAATACAAACTTCTCCATGAAACTAGATTCCCTTTTTAAAGATTTTGACTGTGGTACCATTTTTGATTTGAGACTTATGAAATGACAACATTTCTATGACCTCACCTATCATCTGGAGAAGGGGCCTTTGAGGGGTCCTTGAGTTGCAGTCCCAACTTTAGGTAAACTCTGGGATCCGCAAAACAGTATTCATCGACATGAAATTTTCCACCTTCACTCTCCCTTCCCATGACAGCAATGACAACACCTAAAAACCAAACAAATCAGAACCATTATTGCAGTATTTTTGTAGCATTCAGCCAAATAAAACGCCATTTTTTAAATTTAGAAATTTAAGAGAATGCAGAGTAATAATTGTAGGGTGCCAAACCATAACTTACCAAGCACCAAAAACTCAAGGAGCTTGAGAGGGAAAAACTAGTTTTATGAAAAATATAGATAACAGTAATAAGATTCCGTTCAAACGATAACAAATTCAGACGTTAAAAGCCTATGATACTTATTTACTAAAACATAAATAAGAACTTAGTGAAAATAATTTTTTTGCCAAAATATTGCCAAGCAGTCATATGTGCCACATATGACATCACATATAAACGTTCAAATTCCCCTCTTCTCTTGTGGCAAGTAGCGCATTTGATGTCATTCATTAATTCATTTTGACAACCAGGTTTAAAAACCCACTTCTGAAACATGTTTTAGGAAACCTGATGTGGTTTTAAGGGGCCAAAATCTATAACCTTTATTCGTGTCCACCTTATTAAGGTGTGCCGTCAAGTCCACATGAAAATTCCACCAATTTTTGACACATTCTATGGTCATTTTCATATTTTTCTTCCAGGAGAGGAGAAGGATTTCACCCCAAATTCCCCCTTTCTTGAATAATTTTTGTTTTGGATAACTGCAGATTTAGTGTTTAAATGTTTTTTGTTGCATTTCTCATCCAATCAAGAAATAGTCAGGTATTGACTACTATAAATTGGTGTTTCACATTAGCATTATGTTCTATGTAATTCAAAGACAATATGTACTCCACAAGACCTTGGGGTGTCCCAATTGCTTCCTCATTACTGCAGCAGTAGGGGAATGGCCCTACAATGTTTTGAGGTAAAAAACTGTATTTTGGGGAGGTCCGACGCTTAAGACCTCATGGTTTGGCACTCTTCAATTATTAGTACAAAAAAATGCCTATGACCACCAGAAAATCTGTTTTAAATCAGATCTGAAACGACAAGCACGACGTCAAACTGATACCTGTCACAAATGTGTGGACATCAATATTTCCAACGAGTAAAATTCGTTGCGTCTCATCTTCTAGGATGAGCTTGTCATCATCGCTGCAGTAGCGGCTGAGGGGTGGCTGTGGTGGCAGGTTATGCTGGAGTCAATTCAAAAAGTCAATGATAAAAAGTTATTTTCTTAATTTAATAACTTCCCCCAAATCTCTAATCGACCTTCGAAAGAGCCATGAAATACAATGAGAAAACCCTGACATTTTACTTCCCTTTCCCTTAATTTTACTTCTTGACATTTTTATTTATTACGTGAAAGAAATGTTTTAAAAAACGGATATTTCATGCATTTCATGTCTTTTAGAAACATTAAAATTGAATAAAACTCCAAATGCCATTTCATATGTTCTTAGTGGCAAAACAGTTCCAGAGCGAAGATTTAAAAAAAAGGCCTAGAAACACTTCTTTTAAGGTCTTTTAGTAATTGTTTATTTTAATTTGAATCTAACAAAACCAAAGATCTAACGCATTTTTTGATTTTTTTATAAATACTAAAATTTAACACTGTAAAAATTGTTCTTAAGAAACAGTTACCAAGCTCAGATTTTAAAAAGTCCAGAAACACAGTTTAAAACTTAGCTGAAAATGACATGATGTCGACAAAGCTTAGAACTAAAAAGCATTCTGTAAATAATAGATATCAGCACATAATCCTAACCCAGTACAAATTTGAGAAATGTCAATAATGCCTTGAATAACAAATAAGAATTTTAATCTTGTTTAAAGGGAAGGGATTTTTGATGTAAAAAATCACGATTTTCCGATTAAAAATTAGCTGAAAAATGTCAATTTAAATATTTTTGCGTTTTGTCTTTTTGGCACAGGCTCAAAATGTGTGACATCTGAACGCTCATCAAATTACTTACCTCTTCACTGATGTCTTTCAGGATGCTTGCTTGCAGTGGCATATTTTTGAACAGAGTTCCAATGATGATGACCGTGCCTTCCCCACACTGCTCATGAAGTTTAACTATAGGGATGTCATTGCCTGAAAGATAAACCGCACTATAGCATTAATAGTCTTTCCTTTTAGCTATAGCTTTTGTCCTTTTTGATCTTGGCCTTAATGTTTCTCTAAAATTTGCCAAATTCCAGATTAAAGCAATGAGTCAATTTGAGAGGCGAGAGTAATATAGTAACTTGGAGAGTGCACTTAGACGGTCTGTCCACTCGATGGTGCTGTTTTAGCATAATGTCATATAACATGAAATGATTGCTAGCACTGACGTGAATCCGAATTTCTGTCCTCGGCATCATTACTGGGCGCGTGGCCAACGCTACTGTCATTAGGAATGCTCGTGTAATCCTATATCCATCATCATTTCATCCATTCTGTAAAGCTTCCACAAAAAACGTTGATGGGAATGCCATTATTAATGACATCACGGACAGTCACTACTACATTAATTGTCAGCAGAAAAACCATTAGGTTAAATTCGCATCATTACTGGCAATCATTCCATTTAGGTTTACCTGACACGTTCCCACCAAAATCTAACTTCTTAACTTCCCTGACTTTTCCAGATTTTTGGGAAAAAAAGTCCCCTGGCTATATCAAAGATGTTTATACAGTATAAAAGTGAAGCTAATTTACCAATTACTGATATTTGCGTTTATTATTCCACAAGTTAAAAGTGTGCTATTGAAGACAGGGGAATTTCATGTTATGGCATAAGTGAGATGGAAACGCCCTCTTCTAAGCAGTATCATAAACAATTGAAACGGTCATCTTTTTTTCCTAATTGAGATTCTATTTTATTTGATATCCTACAAGCAGCATATTAATGCCATGTGGTAGGTTGTGCAAATTCAGGAATTAACTTACGAGCATAACTTTAGAGCAGGGCCATATAGAGCATGCGATGGGAAATGTAGGCCCCTTTATCAAACTGCTCATTAAGTATGTTTTATCTGTTAATTTTAGACTAAGAACATGGACGAACATTGATCTAAAATTTAATAAATCAATCATGGACATTATTATTAAGACAACGCTACAGGGGAAAATTTGCCAAATACTAGTTCATGTGGATTTTGGGCTACATTTTGAATATAACGTTTTAAAAGTACTGCTAATCAAGACAACGCAATCGGCGAAATTTTTTATAAAACCTAGGTACAAAATAATGCCTTTTAGTGCTTAGAGCCCCTTTCAATGGAATTGTTACTCAAAATTCAGTGCATTTCCATTTGGATTCTCCATGACTCCACCTGATTTTCGAGCAGAAACGTTATTTTTCCCGGCCATTTTTCTTTACCCCGACTTTCCCGGTCCACATGAACCCTGAATTTAGAACAGTTAAAAGAACTGAATTGGTGATTGGAAAGGGATGGCCGATTACTCAGGCACCATCCCAGCAATTGGGTGGAAATATTGTGGAAACCACAATTTGGCTAGCCAACCTGGGCCCTATTCCACATAAATGTACAATTATTACTGTACAAGTTACAAGTGTATGGTGTTGTAAATTATGGAGTTGTAGCATGGCGTTCCACCAATAATCCCAGCAGCTTGTAAATTATTAGTAAATGAGTACAAGTGACGTCATGAAAGTACAAGTATTTGGTGAAAAGAAAAAGCTAGAAAGTGTGTAATTTTCGGTAAATTTACCAGCAATTTGTCAAAAACAGATAAGTGAAAGCCTAGAAATACGTACATGAAGTTGGAAAATCTGTAGGAGTTTTTGTGGAGAAGGACTGCCATATATACATGCACGTGATGTTTTCTGGCCAAGTTACAGTTTTGTAGAACATAACTGTATTGACAGCCTTCACAAAAGCATGGACAGTCTGTTAGGCCATGGTATTGTCCACCATTACCAAGGCATTGAAGCCCAATAAGAATTCCATGCTTACCCCTGGTACAAGTATCTAAGAACGTAAAGAAAAAAACTACGCTAAACATCCCCCTTCCGCTCAAAGCTCCGCCCACCCAAGCAAGAAAGACGTTATCTTTTTTACTAAGACAGGTTTGAGACAGTTTATACTGTAGCCGTCCGTACATTGTCGGAAAGTTTCAAGCTCAAAGCCAATAGGAACACAGTGTTTCTCGCGCCCTTTCCAATGGTGTCTGCTGTATTGCTCCAGCTTATGGGAACGAAGTGCACCTCGGATTCGCCATTTTTGAGATCCGTCATTCATTGGCTACACAATGTTCCGTATTTCGAGATAGGATGTCCGTGGCAATTGCAAGTAAAGTTGCAAAACTGCCTCGGTAGATGGCGAGAGCAGATTAAGTAAAAAAATTCCTGTCAACTTTTACGCAAAGCAAACCACGTTGAACATTGGGGAGGGACTTGTCTTTGACGTCAAAGTCAGTTTTCCTAGGTACTTGTACCAGGGGTAACTGCAAACGAGCTTTGTGGGACGGTTTTAAGCTCTAAGCCAATAAGAAACACAGGGTAATGGTAAGGTATGTGTCCACGAAGGTTATTACGTTATACATAGGTAGGTAACAATAATAATTGTGCAGGTAATCGTTTTAATGATTACTAAGTTATCTAGGTTAGGTTAGGACACATACCTTAACTGGACTTGTGTTTGGTTACCAATTTCTCACTGTTGTTTATGACGCTGTTTTCATAATTATCTTTATGGACCCATACCTTAAAAATACCAAAATGGCCATTTTTAAAATTTTCGCCTACGGCGCTCACTAAATTCACACCATTTCTACATAACAGGGATGTAGCAAGCTACAATCCATGATTGAAGTTTTTTTTTTCGAAAACTGTTACTTGATTCGTTTCTTGAATAATCTTACTACAAAATATCGTATGAAAATGTAAGAAAAATCACAGCATTAGAAATGTTTTTCAAAAATAATTACATGTGGTGTATTTTTCATTGTCAATATTACTTTATGCGATTTTTATAAAACATTGATGGTAAGACCTCCGAAACAAAAGTAACACTTCAAGAAGGGTTAGGCGAGAAAAAACGTTTACAAAGAAGATGTAGAGAGGGGAGGAAGAGAAGAAAACGTGCTATGTCCCTGGCATATGGGACCTTAGTCGGCCCCACCTTTGGGAAACCCAAATGGGCGCTGTGACGGTGATCTGCGAAAATGACGTCATCTGGCTTATTTATGCTTACTTTGGCAGGACATAGGGTGACCAATTCGGACAAAAGTGTGAAGATGCCCTGGTGGAAAGATCAGTATAATCAGCACAAATATACTGATATTGGTAACAAAATTACTAACCATACTGCTATTTGCAGTCCAAAAACCACTATTATACTGATATCTCTCAGCAGAATATTGTGATATCAGCGACATCAGCATAGAATCATAGTGATATCAGTAGAGAACCACATACAGTGTATATGTACTGATATTTTCATCATGGCTTTGAAAACCAAAAACTTTGAAAAAGCCATTAAGGACGAAGCTATTGATTGGCAGTCCAATCTAGCATTTTTGAACAACCGGATCTTGCCTTTCAACTACCAAAACAGTCACCAAAAAAGTATCTATCGGGACACGAGAGGGGCAACAGTGCCGCGTAATGGCACTTCCGAAGTTTTCACCGTCCTTAAGCGTCACAATCGCCCAAGTACAGTTCTGCAGTTCGACTTTCGGCAGCTCGGGTCGGGGGTAAATCCGATCGCTAATCCGCTAGGCCTAGCCACGCTGACTCAGCGTGAGTTCGAAATAGGCCAGCGATAGATTGTTTAATAAAGCTCGATTAATCCACTGGGTGGATTGCGCAAAAACTATACGACCTATTGAAAGCAAAGCGTGCACTTATCATAACGTCTACTTACCTAAACGATATTGGTTCGAAGTCGCGAAATTTAAAAGAAGAAATGGCAATTCGAGGTCGTACAGAACAGGGTTCGGAGCACGGAGCTGTGGCGCTGTGCACGCGGCGCAGGGACGCACTACGAACGGCGAGGGGAGCGCACGAGCACCGGTCTCATTGGTCATTGGTCACTGTAATCCCAGAGGCGAGTGTTGCGCTTTCGGAACCTTCAAATGGTGCCCGTCACGACCCGCACCCGTTCCACATTCGGCAGCGCTTCGTCACCCCACTTCTTATCACAATACCTGCATTTTCTTTTGAAATGGAGCTGAGCGGGTCACGTGCACGCACCTAGCGAGGGGGGAGTTCTCACTGTGGCAGCGCCCTCTGGCGCCACTTGTAGCGCGCTAATGGTCCAACTAATGATGACCGGATAAGTGGAAACCGCCATGAGAAACGTGGCAAGGGGTCATCCATAAAGGAACGTCCTGGAATTTTTACACACCCTCCCCCGTGTCCAGTGTTTATTAACCCCCTCCCCCTGTCCTGTCCGTTTTGAAAAAAAAATTCAACAAATGATTTCAAATATTTTCATGTATTGGAATGCAGCACGTGTAGCAACCGCAAAAATGAGCAAACACTCTCTCATTGACCTAATGAGCTGTTCAAGGCCTATGAGAGAGCGTTTGGCCATCTTCTCAGTTTCACGTTTTGCATTCCAATACTTTAAAATAATCTAATAGATCACCGCGTTTTTGCTTAAATTATGCTCAAATTACGAAAATTATTTGGAAATTATCAACAGGAAACGTTTTTCAATAATTTCAAAACGAATATTTGTAGACTATTCAAATCCATTCAAAATTAGAATTGTAGCTGTGAGCTGTGGAAATCTTTATAATTAATTTCCTAACAGCGTGTACCGTCTGTCTTTCTGCAGAAGCGTTCGTGTGCACATTGGTTGCACCAATAAACGTTAAGCAAACCCATAGGCAAACTGCTGGTTCACTAAGGAAAAGCACTGCACCACGGCAGGTTAGCCATGGGTTGGCCTTAATCCAGCTAATACATATAGGTAGGGTTAACCTAAGGCACTTCAGTGCTGCTATTTTTGGGATTTTTGCCCTGCAATAAGCCCAGCGCTGGGCCACCCCCAAAACGGCAACGTCATTATATCGCTGTGCTGGAGGGAAAAGCAGAAACTCACAGACTGGGATCAGTATGTGATTCTGTACTGATATCACTATATGTATACTGGTATTTGGAAGTACTGATATCGGCATGCTTAGTGATATCTCGTATAGTGGTTTTGGGACTACTAATATCAGTATTGTTAGTGATATCACTATATTTTTTACTAACATCAGTATATGATATCTACTATACTGATTATATATACTGACCTTTCCACCAGGGTGGTTCTGGGGTCACAAATTCGACTCTTGTTAGACAAGCCCATATTTCTGTGGTTTAACTTTGACGAGGGGTGGATAGGTTGAAACCCCAGGTTTGCGCATTTCGTACTTCATGGACGACCCGAGCTTGCCAGCCGTACGGCTAACCCTGTTTGTCCCGTGTTAATCCAACAGTAAATTGTCGGCTGGCGTTATCGACACCAGCGTGGCATTACAACATCATTAATTCAGCAAACACAGGAGGGGTACACTTATGCTGAACACTCGTTGGAAATGAGATGGAAATCGCACCCGGATTAGGTGATTAGCGTACACACCAACTTATAGCTGCAACATCAATCAAAGCGAAATAACGAGGGCTGCCGTATGCTAGCATACAGCGAGTGCAGTGATGAGATCCCTTCCAGCGAGCAAATATTGGCACATATTAAGAGCACCCTCCCCCACCACTCTTTGTGATATGCGAGTGGTGTTAGAACTACAGTCCGCAACGTCCTTCACGATGCCACTGAGGGACTAGCAGTCCAAACAATGCTGTCATGTTATGAACAGGCCACTCGCATGTTGACCACGTTAACAGCTTCTGAGCACCCTGTACAGTCCACCTTTTCACCCCTACCCTTTAATCCGGATTGAACATCCCGGCTGCACCAGCAAGGTAAACCTCTAGTTAACCAAGGAAAAACATTGCACCAAAGCAGGTTAAAAGGCAGGGTTAACCTAAGGTTTGTAAAATAATGCAATTTTTCCAGAATTTCTAGCTATCTCCATGTTAACTATACCTATATATAGTGTTGAAATTCCCACTAGTAAAATGGCGTGACAAAAACCTTTTAACCCTTACATGTAGGTTAACTTGTGGTTATAGGTACCTCCAGACTATCTAACCTTTCATTTAACCTACAATGGTGAAACCGGTCCTTAATAAAATCAAATTGTAGGCCTAAACCCGATTCAGATGGATGCAAACTACCCTGCAAAAAATATTCCCACAGCTCCTGGTGGAAAGATCAGCATATATCAGTAAGAACGAATAAAGTCAATATAGTCGGATTAAAACAAGAATATTCTGAGCCTTAAGAAACCAGAGCTATCAGCCTTCCCGCATAAAGAAAGTCGCGCCTAATCGGTGCCAATATCCACCGATGGAAAATGAGTCATAGGACAGGAAAGATTAACCGCACAACAGGCTCTTTCTTTCTATTAATCCAGTTGAATTCCAAGTATATTCTTGTTTTAATCCGTCTATAGACATATAGTGAACTATGCAGAAACGATGGCATAAGCGAAATGTCGTCATTTTATCTACTGAATGAAATCTAATTTTTAGCCAGGCCCAAAAGGATGCGAACTACCATGCAATGATGCAAAACAAAAATACTCCCATATTTTTGCCTTTAAGAATACTTATTATTGCTTAATTCATTTTTCCTAGTTTAGAAGTGGCTGTCCACCAGGGTTTGGGCTGTTTTTTATGATTTAAAAAAAAATTATTAAAATTTAATAACTTAAAAAGTATATTTATAAAGAAAGAAATTATAAACTATTTTCAGAGGTTGCAAAACGCTGCTCAATAAACGGTACAATTTCAAATTACATTATCTGCTTACAGTATATGATGTGCATATCAGGTCTTCGAAGATCAGATATGTTGTTCCCCACTAACGCAACAATTTGACCGGTGGACTCTCTATCACTCCGATCTGTGGGCAGGACAAATATGCCTGCTAGTGGTAAAATATATCAAATATGTTATAACATAGCCTACCAGGTATGTAGACATTTCAGTAGCTCCTGAAATACCAAAGTCCTGGACTGCGGATTTCAGTTTATTTTTATTCTTTTAATTTTTTGTTTGTTTAAGGTGAATTTACATTAGTCACTTTGGATAATCATCTTGGATGAAAACAAGTTTCACTTTCACCTCCACTTTGGATAATTCATTCTTGATGTTCATCAGAAGTGACATAGTGTAAATTGGGCTTAAGAAGCTAATTTATTCGAATGGTTGCCCAATTAAACGAGCAGCATGTGCTTTCATTCCGCAAGTGTTTCATAAATCGATTAGATGTGTTAGTCACGGTTAGTGAGACTCAAGAATTCTGAATAAGAGATCAGATTTGCAACACATTTGGACTGTGCGATCAAGCACATGTACATGTATGCTGCGTATGTCGCGTTTTCCACTAACAGGCATATCTGAACCAGGTGTTTTTGTTTTGACCAAAAATGTCAAAAAATCTACCCGTGTGTAGCCACCTATTGACGAATAACAACAGTGGAAAAGCAACTGGAAAATCGGCTTTGATTGATATTCATGGCTCATTGTTTATGGGGTGAGGTTAGTGAAAATCTTGCTAGAAGAGCAAGGAAGACCTAGAGCTGAGATGAGAGCAGCAGAGGTTTGCTAGCAGCCAACGAGGATGGAAGTCGTTTTGTTGCCATAATGGACCGATTATTGGGCTGCTGCTTAATCTCTGGCGATTTGCCTCTCTTTCGGCTCCACTTTATCTGATTTTCACAATTGGAGCCCAGGGGGTTGTAACAATAAAAGCTAATAGGATTGCTCCTTGCGCCCGCTTGCAATGGGCGACGAACTGATGATGCTGCTCAATTCCATGGCTTCAGGAACAAAATGGTACAAAGTGGAAATTGTCGCAGGTTTTAATGGAATTTGGGACCATCTCCTACTTTGTCTTCCCACACCTGGTGCATCTGTGCAAAACATGGAGATCTCAGCAGGCTACTGCATTGAATTGAATTTTACAGGTCGCCTTGATCTGCACCTTGTTTCTCAAACTTTTGTTAATTTCTTAAGGGAGCATTCGTAAATTACATCATGAAAAAAAATTGTAATTTTGGGCCCCCAAAATGGGTGTTCTTATTCACCATTTTTACCTTGACATTTTCCTGATATATGAATAACCTATGAGAATTGGACTTTCATTGATATTGTTAGCATTTAATGTCGTCGCTACTTTTAGACACAATGTAGGCCTACATCAAGGGCATACATTAGGGGCCATTCATAAAGAACGTACTGGAATTTGCGTCCTATTTCCTTAAACCTCCCTCCCCCCTGTTCGGCAGTGTGCGGTTTTCGTAAAACCCTGCCACTCCCTTCCTTTTTGTTTCAAATATTACTTTTATTTGCTAAAGGGGCCATCCATAAAGGACGTCATAGAATTTCATGACTTTTAGAACCCTCTGTCTACCACTGTCCGGTTTTTTTACCCCTCCCCCTGTAGAGTCCGTTTTGAAAAAAAAGCTTTCACTTTCAATTATTTCAAGTTTATTGATACGTATCCGATCGACGGTGATACCTATCATAAGCACAATATTTATTTTTAAGTTTTCAGTCACATTTACCCAATTTTACTCATTTGTTTCGGTGTTAAATTCCGAAATTCTAGCTAATAATTATGGGAATATTGGTAGAGAATATTGATGCGGAGGGACGGTAGGAATATTGGTAATAAATGAAAATTTCTAAGCTTATTTTTTTGGAAATCATTAATGCATTTTTGTTAGGAAGTTTAGTGCATAAATACAACTTACCATAGGCGGTCTTTTTCAACGTTAGATCAGCATTGAGCAGTTTTGTTAACATTTGCACAAAAAATTAAGTGTCATTAATTGTTAAAATAACACCATCTATTTCTTAATAAGATGCTATGGCCCGTGCTCACTTCGACGTGTAACTTGAGAATTCAAACAATCAATAAATTTAAAAATATTTAAAATTAATTAAAATGTTAGAAAAGCTTGACGCTAAATTGCCACTGAAACGCTAAAATTGTGAATAACCCACTTTTCTTGAGATTTCATTGCACATGCACATTGGCGTAGCCAGTACGTATTTCTGGGGGGAGCCACTGCCCCTTAATACATTACGTCAATTTTGTTTTGTTTTGTGGGGGTGAGGAACGTCGTAGGCGAAAATTAAAAAAAAACTACATTCGGAATATATAATTTTGGTTAAGAATTTTATGGAAAAAGTTGCTTGCAAATAACATTCATTTTAGTAAATAAACACCATAGGCGAAAAATGTGGAAAAGTTGATTACAAATCAGGGGATTCTGCTGATAATTTCATACCCAATTTGTCTACCAATACCATTAGTTTTAATAATGGAACTCTGTAGGCGAATACTTTGAAAAAGTTCATTTAGTGTCGTATTTTAGCCTCAAAATTTGTACACAATTTAATTACGTTTTTTTAGCATACCATTTGATTAAAAAAATGTATAAGCACCATTTCTTAAAACCAAAGATTTTGGGTTACATTCCTAAATAAAATGCTTGGAAAGTTTATTTAGAAAAATTAATTAATGATGGAACGAAAGAATGGTACTTGTGGGTGATCCTTGTGAATAATTTTGGCACTGGATGCCAAATTGTTTTCCTGGTGAACCTCAGACACTGTTAAAATAAACTTCTCTATTTTTAAATTTACCATTTCGACCAAATGTACAGTTCACTGCATTTTACTAATTAGAGAGACCATAGAAATCCATGAATTAAGGCACATGTGATTTTAATAATGGTGTCCTACAAGGCTGCCTTTGATGCTTACAGGGGAAAATGTGTTTGACAGATTAGAACTGCAATACTCTTAATACATTTTAGCTTACTTAGTAGATTATCGTCATATGCCATAGGCGAATTTTTTTGATAAATGCATGAGAAATAATGGTAAAATATGGCATTTTAGCATGTTTGAATTTCGTGCGAGTTTATTAAATAAATAAATAACAATAACAAATCATTTACTAAGGGAGGGGGATGTCATAACCCCCTTGACTACCCCTGGATTCGCCTAAGAGCCAAATCATAATAAAATATCATCACAACAATAAGAGTATGATTAATCTTCAAAAACAAGTTGATTACGTAGGCCTAGCATATGTTTAACAACTTATCATTTTAACAAAACATTAAAATCCAGAAAATTGCAATTTTCCTTTGTTGATGAATAACATGGACCACAAAGGCTATCTTAGACTAAAAATCCTTCAAATTAAAATCTCAAATGAAGCAACATTACATTTAAGTTTTAATTAGTAATGATTTTAAACTTCATGAACAATGCTAAATAAATATCCTTTCTAGACATTTTTTTAATTGAATATAGGCCTAAATATCAAGAACCCATATAGTTACATTGTTTGATTTTTCTCGCAAGACTAAGCTTTAGAATTAGCTTAACAAAGTTGGTGAAGGCTACCCATTTTTAAATAATACAGTAATGATTTTGAACAGTTGCATAAACGTTTTGCCCCCTCCTCCCCAAGATTAATTAATTGGCATGAACAGCAATTAATAATTAATAGCATTCCATAAGCAAAAAATTGTTTAAAATTTATGAAATTTTAACAATGTTTGCTTATATTTCACTGAGAAATATTATGTAATTAAACGCCGTAGGCATAATTTTAAACAAAATTAATCATAACAAATGAATTTTGGCTTATACATAGTATTTCTCCGAGAAATATTACTTAAAAATACTTATAAAAAATATCACGCCGTAAGCCAAATATTTTTAAAATACATTTAAATCATAGATATTGGCCTGAATTTCAATACAAAATTAGCTTAAAACACGAACATTCAAACGGAAAATATTTGAACGTTATAGGTAAAATATTTTCAAACAGATCAAATATGATGGGTTTTATAATGGGTTTTTATACTAAATGTTATTATTACTATAAATGTTTTGCTGAAGGCAAAACTTTTCACAAAAATGATTACAAGTTGTGGATTTTACCTTTAATTCTCATAAGAAAACTACATATTAATGCAGCGTCATAGCCAATTTATTTCAACTGATTAAGTTTAGGATTTTGTGTATAAAATTTGCTAAGAAAAAAGTATTAATTAATGAATAAGTAATAATGGGCCCTACCACAGCTACATATGGGTCCATCCGTGCACAGCCTTTTACACTGTCCAATGAATCAAGTACAACGTTTTTTTAAGTTTTAGTGATTAGCTGACTTTTTAAAATTTTTGAGTATGAAAAATTCTTGGACATTTAGTGAGAGGGTTAACTAATTAGTCCACACAGTTATTTTGCTGACGATTCTGCACTGTACGACGAGGTCAGAGTTGATGATCCATTAAGACTGCAAGGGGATCTTGACATCTTATTAGAATGGTGCAGAACATGCCAGCTTAAGCTTAATAAAGACAAATGTTTGATCATGAGGATTTCCCGTAAGAGCAAAACCACACCAAACTACAAGATAGAAGGTGTTCCTTTAAAAGTTGTTTAATCTATTAAATACTTAGAATCACCATCACAGACGATTTGCAATTGGATACACACATCAGTAAAATTACTGGTGTGGCAAACCAATGCCTTAGATTTGTACAAAGAATTTTTCGAAATTGTCCTCAAAAGGTTAAAGAAACAGGATATTTGTCATTAGTCCGACCTCTAGTCGAGTACTGCTGCCCAATTTGGAATCCTTATAGGGATGGTCGAAAGCAGGAGTTAGAAATGGTGCAGCGTAGAGCTGCAAGATTTGTAACTGGTAAATACCAGAGAGAGGAGAGCGTAACCCAAATAATCAAGGATCTACAATGGGAGACCTTGCGATCAAGACAGGAGACTCAAAGCATGGGACTCTTTGAAAAATTTACCTTATCAGATAATTGTGATTTGGTGGAGGGAATCTTTAAACGTAACCACCGAGGTGGTAAAAACTTTCATTCCAACCAGCTTTTGGAACTCCCATAGCAACCCGTGCGGGGTTCTGTTCCCCTCTCCTGGCCCCGGGGGAGCTCTTGGAGCGGCGCATCAGAAAAGCGACCGCCAAATGAGGTGACTCGTTAGATCTCCATGGCTTACGTGCTTGGCTTCAGATTGGAGTACCTGTTGTTGGCGCTTAAATCGAGGTTCGCTTTTTATAGATAGGGGTAAGGGGAAGGAGGGGGGGGGCCTGAAAACTCCGCCATTATTTGCAGGCATCAGCATAAAAGAGCACGATCGGCACGTCTCTCCTCTCCAGTGGCGCGCGCCACGCACTTATTTGTTCCATAATTGACTTCCAAGCAATACTCCCGTTGCCATGGCAACGCAGCCGGGGCTTAAATGCAATAATATTTGGAGGGAAGGCGGCGCGGCCATATATCATATTAGCCACGGACGAGGGAAGAAAAATGCATCCTCCTTTTATTGCCCGGGGTAAACAACAGGTTGCAATCCTGTCGGGCTGCAGCGCCGCCTACGGCCATTTATGGACAACCCCCGCCAGAATCGAACAAGGGAGCCGACTTGAGGCATCATGAAAGGACAGGCCCTACCCTGGTGGAAAGATGGATATAATCAGCACAAATATACTGATATTAGTACAAACATGTAGTAATATCATTAACCATACTGATATTAGTAGTCACAAAACCCTATAATACTGATACAATTGTGTCAGCAGTCCCAAAAACCAGTAGTTTTATATAAATACTGGTATCAGTATAAAATCATACTGATATCATTTCAGAATCACATACTGATCTTTCCTCCTGGGTATAGGGGTGGAAGAAGGTAAGGAAGGGGCATCTTCATATCAAATACAGTTCACTCATACCTCGCTATACAGGCGCTTTTTATACGGCGTTTTGCTTAACGGTATTTTTGGTTTAAGTTAGTGTTCCGTTTTACGGCCTGATATACTTCATCATACGGCCAAAATAATGAAACTTGATCATTTTTAACACAAATACATGAAAGTGCATGGGCGTGCATGAAGTGCGTATGGAAAGCCTTTAGGTCACATGGTGTAACCCCGAACATCCTGTTCCATTTGAGCAACTCAAACTTGGTTATTTTTCTGCTGGGCAAAAGTGAATTTGTCATTTTATAGCTAAATTCAACTAAGGCCAGTGCTAGCGATGGTGTCAAAGCGAACCTTCTGACTACCGTACTGCCAATATTTGTTAGAAGTGTTTTTATTTTGCAATTTTGTTCAGCTTCTTTATAACAACGTGTATGTAATGAAATAAACTATTAGTTTGCCAACACTATTTAAGCCAACACTTAAAAGCGATTTCCTATTTTTTTTTATGAAATTTGGAATGCATCCTATCTACATGTAATTGATATAGGTTTGTACGTTAAAATGTTTCGTTATACAGCATTTCGCTTTACAGCCAACTTTCAAGGAGCCTATCTAGGACATTAAGCGAGGGATGATTGTACAGTAAACATTAAACCTTCGCGGCTTCAGCATCTGCGACCTCAACATTCGCGATTAAAGGCTGAAATAATAACGAATAAAGAAATATCTACATGCATGCATAGGCCTACTTCATCGAAAGGGGGGAAATCTGAAGAAAACTAAATCTCCCCATATCCAGATTTGCAAATTCCGACTAACACGTGTCATGCCTCAATTCGATTTAACTCAACTCAGTACCCTATTGCTAGCAAGGATATGGTATGTAGTACTTTGTCGATAACTCGATTATTACAAGTGCGTAGTACTTTCACATTCATTGCTAATTTACATTCTTATCATTCATCTAAATTATCTTTCCCGGCATTTGGAACAGGAAATGATTTCGTTAAAATACCAGCCAGAACAAACCGCAAAAAAGTCAACCAACCAAACAAAATGATTACACATTATCAAAAATATATAAGATATTGATGTCATTTATAGCCAACCATCATCTACTTCCAATGTAGGCTGTATACATGCATATTCAAAGATTTATTCGAGTGAACGTCATTTAGTACATAAAAAAGGGAGAAAAAGTAACCAGATATGCGACTTTCATGCACGTTTACTGGACGAATGAAAACAACAAACAGTCGCGTTATTGACTCTCGCATTGCATCCTAAGAACGTTTCCAGAATCGAAGAAAAATGAAGGAAGTATATGCCAGTACATATTGGAAAAATAAAGTCTAGGTGCTGCCTTGTCAAAATAAAAGCCTAGATTCTAAAGACCACAAACATATTGGCTAACCTCAAGAATATGTGCGGTATTCCGAAGCCAATCTTCGGAATTCGAAACACGCTTCGACAGAAGCAAGACTATTGGATTCATACATGTACAAGTGTTTCAAAATTTAAAACTCAAATTAAAACCCCAACTCACCGCCCCTCCCCCCTCGTCCTCCAACAAAAATAAACAGGCATTAGTTGTAACGTGATATGGTCAACTTGTGAGCGTGACATACAGACAAATACCTTGACGATTTTATGGAAAGTCGATTTTACAGAAAAACTTGGAAATTTAAAAAGATGCTTGAAAGATGTTTCAAAGACGATAATAGTAACATAGCTATCTAAGGCAAAATAAGACAACGATTTTATGGAAAGTCGATTTGACAGAAAAACTTGGAAATTTAAATAGATGCTTGATAGATGTTTCAAAGACTAATAATAATAATAATAATAACAGAGCTATTTAAGCCAAAATAAGACAATGAAAGACTTGTCTAAAATTTTAGTTTAAAATTACCTCCTTTTCAATTGATTTCAGAATAGATTGTCACTATTCATTTTTGCATCTACTCGCACTGTACTTTTTCATGGGTTATAAAAAACGCTGAAACCCTTGCAAAAAAACAGACAAACAAAATCACAAGATACAAGTTGACACTAATTTCGCAGGACACTGCTGACCACCGCGAGTACCGTTCCAGAGCAGCGTCCGGAAAAATGCGACCAGCACTTCCGGGCGTCCAATTTCATTTACGAGGAAGCAAAAACGCCACGATTGCTCCGACAATTGGCGGTTGTAAATTTTATGGGATTATGGCCTGGCCGCAGATTGCCGTCCGCAGGTTGGCCATCAGTTCCAATATGGCAGGCAATAATATCCGTGGCCTTGTTTGCGAGGGGCAGATGGTGAGCGCCATTAAATTCGGGCCTCGTTTTTAATATTTAATCCGGCCAATGGAGGAGAAAAAAGGCCGGGATGAGCTCGCAATAAATATCTCCAGTCGAGCTAATAAATTCGAGCTAAACCAAATTAAGTTTCATACGCCGGCTTAATAGGGATCAGTGAAATTGGGGGCGGGAAGGGGCTTTCATGGACCCGGATGAAAATTTCATAAGATCGAAGGGGAGACGAGCGGATTTATGGCAGGCAAAGAGCGCGGGAAAAATGAGTGATGAACGGAACATCTTTTCTCAAATTCCGGATAGTTTCAGGGGGTGGGTGCTAAAAAAGCGCATGTTGCTACCAGGTGGGGAAACGCGCTGCGAATGAAGTGTGCGGGACCAATCGAGCGAAAAAGCTCTAAATATTGCAGCACAAAAAGGCGTTTGTTAGATTCTATGGTTCTTTAAGGAACGCTTACGTAAATACATGGGGTTTTCAAACCCAAACGAACACGTTTCAAGAGTCTTAAGAAGAAAATTTGCCCCTCAGATCATGCGTGAGATAAGCATGAGGATAACAAGTATTACTTGTACTTTGAATAACATCTCCCAAAAATACAATAAGTACATAATTGTGCCATGGACTTCTCCTAGTAGGCTGGGTTAAATCGATGAAACCGTTGACAAAATATTCTTTCATTAAAAACATGTGTCAATTTTAACTTTTAAATAAAGATGAAATGTATTTCCTGTCTAAGTTCACGCACGCCGTAAAATCTATATACAGTGTATTATCTATGACAGCATTTCATATGACGTCATTCAGTCATAATAAGGCACATTGCATCGGATTCTTAATGAACTACAAGTGTCTCAATGTGTAACTGGCATCAACAAAAACAACCTTAGTAGCTGTTCTGGAAAAAGACAGTGGGGCAAGTGCCCCGGTATGCCATATTATTAGTAACAGAGAATTTGGATAGTAACGAATTTTGGAACACTTATTATTTAATTTTTTTAATAAGAAATATAGGCCTATTTGGATTCGCAAGCGCTTATTACACTGAACAAACGTATTGTGATGCACATGGTTTTAGTGTTTGCCAAAAAATAAATTATAGAAATCTTGAACAAGGCTAGACATCTTAAGTCGTCGAAACTTCACTGTTAAGCACCACTATTTTTCTAATTTTGCATGTTGAGCGATAGTAGGACAGCACATAGCAAACTAGTAGTTTTTCACTGTAGACAAATTATTTCATGGATAGCAAATTAATGATCTGCAAAACATTGCATCAAATGGAAATGTTCTGGAATTACACGATCACGCCCTACTTTATTCACACGAGTAGCAATTATGGTAATACTGCAACTGGATAGCATTTCTTGTGTTGCCTAACAGTTACTGCAGTGAATATTAAACTCAATTTTAAGTACGCCTTAGGTGTCTAGTACTCGACTGCCAATCATCACAGACACAGAAAACCCCGCCCACCTCCAACTCAACGTCTTTTCAGCACCAGCATCATTTACACGTGAATTCCTTATTATTGTCGCTGGTTCTCAAATCCACTCAACAACATACAACGTACTTTAAAGGAGGGGTTTGGGCAGACTGCGCAATTTAGGAAATTACAAATTGCAATAGCAATACATTCCAGAAGTAATGATGTAATTGCCCATGGCTTTGCCCTGCTGCAGGGGAGGCGGACAGCCAAGCCAAGAAACTGGTGCTTTACGCAAGACTGCGGTTTACATTTCCGGAAATAATACACCAGGAGCTAATAAACTGCATCGGAATCCTAGCAAGCAACGCATACGCACCAGTCGACGATCGATGGCCTGGCCTAGGTTTAAATGAAAGTACCAACACTATTGCATATGCAAAAACTGAATATCCAGCGGATGGAATTTGCCTGCATTTTGAAAGCAACCATCCCAAAAATAAAACAATATCAAGACAATTGCGGTTTGAAATGCGTTTTTTTTTAACCATGATTCCCAAGAAACATTTTCAAAATACCGCTATGCAAATGCTGTGCAACAACTCAATACTCAGTAGAAAGAATGTCAGAATTCAGCTGAATGCTGCCCCAACCCAAAACAAGATTCACATACACAAAACTGAGAATGGGAACTGGGAACAAGAGCGACAAATGTTCATCTCTTACCAGGAACACGAGTACAGACATCAATCATTCTGCATAAAGGGAACTTACGACTTTTAGCAGCAGCATTTGAATGCTGCTATGATGGTGAATCGCACGACCGCCAGCAAATCTAAGCTGACATGGGCCGGCCATATTGAAACGCATATCGCTAGTTTCTCAATCTCAACCAAAATAATTGTGGGTTTGAGCAAATGGTGCACACATGGTAATTCAGAAAAGGTTTCTGGCGCTTTCCTTGGCATCCAGTGCACTTTTGATGACATTCACTGAACAGCACTTAGCCACGGAGCTGCCGTAGAGTCCATCGACGTAGAAGGGAAATTGGAGAGACTCGGAACGAGGTTATGGCAACCAGAAGCACTTTGAAGAGACTGAAATCGAGACTCTGGTGTATTCGATGGCCAGAAGGCTGGTTTCGTGGCAAGAAAGATAATTTACCAAACGCAGACGAAAGATACTTCCGTCACGACGTGAGCGGAATGTGAAAGGCATATGGCGCCATTTAGCAGGCCATCTTCCTCTGATGGAGGAATGTAGCGTCGCCAACGCGAGCACGTGTCGGCATGTCCTCCCACGTGTCACACCAACATCCGCATAACGAAGCCATGCTAAAGCGGAACCATTCCTGAATGGCATAATCATGAGCATCTAAAATCCAATCAAATGTTGTAAGGCCTTTCAATTAAATGCTTGTATTACAACATGTCTCGCTGACAGAAGGATTCTGGCCTGGATTGAACTTTTTGTCGCTGCAAAGAGTACAGCAGATGTAACAAAACAAGTTAGACTGATGTACCATTACAATATTGATTTTTACACTTTTTTCAAATTAAGTTCGCGAGACAGCCTCCTGATGCTTTGCGGATTTAATGAGAAAATCCCTCGTAAGTTTCCAATGCCACGAGTGCAAACTTCCATACGTTATCGAGACTGAAAGAACCTTCATGACAATTTGATTAACGTTCTACACGTTACATTATTAAATTAAATTAAAAAAAGTAAATTAATTCAGTAGTAAGACTCGTTACAAGATATAGAAAACTGACTGATAAGCCTCGCAAAAGTACGGGCAAATTCTTACCTAGAATCCTAACAAGTTTTTTTTTAATCAATAAGACACCTTTCAAAGAATAAGTCTTTGTAAAACCCCTTCGAGGAATCTTCATCTGAATAAGCTTATTCAAGTATCCTAAATTGAGTAAATTCTTCCAGAGACTTGTAGCCGAAGAGGAGGCCTTTGTGGTAAATGCAGTAGTTCATAATCCACCTTATTCATGATAGAAAACTAGCAGTTTTTGCAACAATACCATCTTAGAGAACACCATCCTTATTCTTGTGTCTTGACAAACGTTTGCAGTTATTCATTTCTTTATGAAAACCCCATTCAAAGATTTCCCCAGGTTTCAAGATTATCGTAATAATCCCGTTTCAATGAAGATAAATGTATCCGAACTGATCCTTTGTTCTCATCAACAATGAAGTATTCAAATGCATAAGCAATTTTCATGTCATTGTTGGAATACTTGACCTGTTTGTCCCATCTCAATGACCTGTCAATAGACGGGCTCATAAGAGTCAATAGATTCGTTGCGCTGTTGTAACCTAATATAGCTTTTTGCACAATTTCCAAAGACAATTCCAACAAGATCGCCTAGGTCTCATATCGATGTCCTTCACTGCTTTGCCACTCGACATGATTAACCCAAAGAATTTGCCAATTTCTGACACACGCTAGCAAACCTACAAACCAAGAGTGCAAAAACTACGAAGCAAGGGAAGAATTGTCTTACCTTTAAGAGCATTCCGAACGGAAAGGTCGGCGGTTACAGACGCTCTTTCCGGTTTCTCGTATGCCAAATCAGTGACGTTGTTATACGCATAAACCACCACCTTAGAATTTCCGGTTGTGGTAAAGACTTCAGTAATTTCTTGACCTGGAAATAAATGCAAACACGTGTTTGGATAAATAATTCAATATGGTAATTATGTACATCCACTATCACACGTGCAAATATAACAACTGCACCAGAAACGTTAATCACGAAGACCTCTAAATCGATAATTTCTGGTAAGATCAGTTCTCTGAATTTCAAATACACATACTAACTGATGCAGATGTGAGTAAGCAGTTTAGCCTATGTTCGCTCATGTTTATATAGTAGAACACAACATCAAATGTTGACCGTTCTTATTTTTTGAATTAAGCGTATAACATCTTCATAAAATCACATGAATCAACATTTTCAAATTCTTAAATTTTCCTGATGTATACATTTTTCAAGGGAAAATATGTTGCTTTAATATACGTAAAAAGTCGTACACCTTTGTAAACAAAGAAAGCAAGTTTCATAAAATAATAATAAATAAACAAAAATAGCGAATTTGGCTAAGAAATGACAGCGCTTTTTATTAGTGTATACTCGGTATAAATCATCCTTATTATTATTATTATTTAAAAAACCTGAGCATTTATTTTCTAAGTTTATAATTTCAAAAAATAGGTTTTACTTCTAATAAACATTTTGCCATAAGGATTAAAAAAAGCATTTTAGTCAAAGAAAATAGGGGGCGATCTTCATTACGGAGGAAATTCAACAACTGAGAACGATCATCTATTATCGGGTACGCTTCAAGACAAACATGCTTAGCAGGTAAACATATTTCGCAAATAAGTCGGCTTAAATTTCATAACGTATTTGACGCCCAACAGCCCACACTAGGTCGTTCCATTGTTTGCTCGAAAAAAATACCCAAGCAGCCAGGTTGGAAATTTGCGGAAAACGAATCCCACGATCTAGCCGCACTCCCAGGTGGGAAAGCAGAATTGGAAACCATCTCTACTTTATTCCTGTTTGTTTACTGCAAAAATAATAGCAATTCAAGGAAGTCCCCAGGAGAGACCATCTTGTTTGCCAGAACGTCGCATGTTTACGTCTAATGTAACATTAAGGTAAACTGATAATTTAAACTCACATCTATGCTGCAATAACAGGACTTGCACAAGAGAAATCGAGAATATAATAGCACGAAATTTAAATTAGAACCTGAACATCACCTCAGGGCATGTCCACTTAATGCAATTCTAAAGTAAATACAAGGTATACCGCGCTTGAAATTCAAATACATTATATTCTGGTGATGTATTTTTAAAGGTGCATGTAATTTCCCGAGCATATTTTCCTTACTTAAACTATCTGTGTATCAGCGCAACAATATTATTACATAAATTATAATTTTCTTGGTATTTTTTGGATAAATAAACATGGCGTGAACTCAAAACTATGCCAGACAATTTTAATTTTGGAATTAGAAAGAGATTTATTCCTTGTTGGAATTAAAATAATGTTTAATATGTCTTATTACAAACTTTGAAACTTGACATAATTTTCATAGGTCAAAAATCAGATTAAACCTGAATTATTTCACATTTTACAATGTAAGACAAGACAAATCAGAAATCTGTCTGCAAGCTTAATTTTTTCTCATTTTTAATTTTTTCTCCAATCATCTCCATGTTATAATTCTAATATGAGCTTAGCTTCTTATCTTCTATAATAGTGGGTACACGATTGGTCACTATTTTAATGTATTAAACGCAATGCAATTTAAGAATACCATTTTATGACAATATCTTCATTTCTAAATCAATGCGTTTTTCGTTTATCAGGAGCGTCGCAACATAAACTTTGTTAACGTCTTACTTCGAAGTCACCCAAAAACCAATAAAAGTTGGTCTCTTTGGGTTTATTAGTCTGGTTCCAGATCTGCCATTCCTTATTCTTAACCCCAGTCTCTTGTGGCCGCGTGGAGCATGATTTAATACTTTGATGTGTTTTTATTGAATCAAGGTTCACAGTCAATCCACTTAATAAATATGAATATTGATTTTTCCAGAGCTGACGGCGCACCAATGGAGGCCAGAACGGATCACATCGAAGGACTTTAACCACTTTCAGTCAATCGATGAAATAAAGAAATATAAAATAACAGACCATGCCTTAACATCTGATATAACATTATGAATCTTACCCTAAGGTCAAATCCCAGCATAACACATTTATCCAAAATCACTCAGGAATAAAGACATCGAGAAATAATATCATCCTCCCCCCTCCTCATACCCATCTTAGGCAATGCTTTAGTAAAATTGAGATATTTCGGACACCATGTACTACTTACAGTACATCAGTATCGTTTTGACAATCAGACCAACAAGTAGGCAAGGCAGAGTCCGGAAGGCATCCCTAGTGGAAAGATCAGTATTTATCACTGCAAATGAAGGGTGCCAAACCTTAACTTATCAAACGCAAAAAAATCAACTTTTCAGGAGAGGCAAAAAACTTAATAGTTTTGTGAAAATAAAGTTATCAATAATCTGATTTTGTTCAAACGACAACAAGTTCAAACGCTGTAGACCATTGATGTTTACGACCTTATGGTTTGGCACCCTTCAAATATACAGACATGTGGTGATATTAGTAAACAAAATCAGCGATATCAATAACCATACTGATATAAGCAATCCAAAAAAACACTAATAGTGATATCGCTAAGCATACTGATACCTTTTGTCCAAAAACCTACATATAAAGCGATATCAATACAGAAACAGATATCACTAGTGTTCGAGTGATTAATGTTATAGTTACATCAGTATACAATGTCAGTAGAGAATCACATACTGATCTTTTCGTCAGACATAAGAACCAATTTTAGCTTGCTCTCAGATTCAAAGTAGGAGCTGTAATGTATTTAAATTTTAAGACAACTGGCAGGGAACTTACTGCATTTCAACTGCCCTCAGACGTGATGAAACCAGTGGTGCATTAACGAACTCTAGCCCGAAGCGTATCAAAGACGCAACGCTGATGGTCAACTCGAAACCAATTTGACAAGGAGTGAACGTTCGCAACAAACAATACCGGTAGCACGCATGTATAGGACGCAAAAGTCGTTCGGAAACTCACCGAAGACGCCCCAAGATGCTCCAGAACAAAGGACAGAGGTCAGCGATCGTGCTCAAGGTCAGCGCTGCTGCCCACTCCGGTCCAAGCGCGAAGCAGATCCGGGCGAATCCTCGGGCGTTTCTTGTGCACTGCGGCGCACAATCCACTTCCGTGGACGTTTCTTCGATCGGAAGCAGATTCAAGCAGCAACTCCGCCGTCGGCCCAATCTCCGGTCAATTGCTTGGCGCTAAGACGCAAACTGTTGCTCCAGAGCCGCCGCGCTGCCACCTAGCGGTAACCGCCCATCTACTTGCCATGCTGACGCCCCAAGGGGTTCGAATGTCAATACACCTAATTATTAGCGGACCTTACACGATAATTACTAATGATAGATCATTGGAAAACAATATGAAGCACACATGAAATGACCGTTATGCAGCCTCCGATGCCCATCTTCGGAGGTGTCATTCACGTTTTTCAAGCATATATAACAACATGGGAAATTTTTAAAATGTAAAAAATAACTCAGACCCTATTGGACGACCAATACTACACTGGAAAAGATAAATGTAGCATTAGAAAATTTAGCAATTTAAAAGCAAACATGTATAATTTTTCTGCATGGCTGGCATCCTTTTTGCCAGCACTAAAGAAGCTAGGGTATGCTTAGAAACAAGAACGTCTAGCCGGACTAAAACGAAGTATGATATCATAAAAAAGGTTACATCAATTTAGATTTTCTAATGTCATTTTAACACATTCATGGTGGGATGTAATGCCCGTGTTTTAGCTTTAAGTAATTTAATTTGGTATTAAAGAAATACGATTTTTTTCAGTAAGTAAACAATGTAATAGTTTGATAATTTATGATGCAGCGTCTTTATCTTTGTCATATATGTGGCCTCCATAATCTTTTCTGGAAATTGGATGTTTTCATGAGAGTGCATTCGCTAAATTCCCACGTATCAAACGATTTTACGTTTTGAGGCCAGTATCAGTTTCCATCTTAAGCACCGATGCTTGAGAACCAAGCTCACATGAGACAAGCTTCAGGCTTGAGGACTGGTTTGCCCACATGCAGTCACATGGTCCAAAGTGCGCCATTCGGTTCGTATTGATGAACATTCTGGAGAAAACATCAGTATAACCTTAATGGTATCAGTATGATTCCAAACGGATATCATTGTAAATATACTGTTTTTTTGGGACTACTGATATCAGTACAGTATATTTGTACTGATACTTACTGTACTGATTATACTAATCTTTCAACCAGAGCAGCTCCGATATACCCTTGAAGTCAGGATTCCTAGCATCCTATACATGAGTGGTCTAGTAGAGGAGCTCAAGAACCGTTGAAATAGACAGCTGCATGCAGTTTTGGCCCGAGTCTTGCCACAAAATCGCCAATTATAACTATCGACGTCAGCAGAACTGCATTTGTGCTCAGAAACACGACACCGATCGTCTTCCGTGCTTCAGACAGAACCCGACCTCGAAGCGGGAACGTCTTCAAAAGCTTCGAGGGCATCTGAATAATAGGCCTTAGTGGGCTGGCTGAAGAGTGCTGGAACTTCATCAAAAGCCCTAGTGTTTCATCCATTCGCAAACACAATGAAGACGATACTCGACGAGCTATTCATAATATTTGGAGGAATTGATCGATAACAAACCCCCGTTGTTTCGGTTTCGAGTGCGTGCAAGATACCGCCAAACACCACAGTTTATCAAGCTCATCTGCAACCATTCTTCCAGAAACCAAAGGGAGGCGTGCAAGACCATGTTAGCCGCCGCAAGATCAGATTTCAGCTTTACTTTCCACGCACGTGGAATTTATTGAAAGCAATCGAAATTACGTTATCATCCCATTGTTAATGCTTGAAGTATGCGCAGGGCCAGAGGCAACTGATGCTACATGTTGTCCGAGACACATTGTGTCTGATGATGAATGAAAATCACGAATACAGAAACCAAGCTAAGCATTGATTGAATTTGTTCAATGAGCTCCATAACCATAGCTGGTAAGTGCGCAGCAGGAAGTCCATAAGGTGACAGGAATTATGACGAAAGAGGAAGGATGGACAGGTTTCCAACCCACGAATTCCAAATTGGAAGCACAAAGCTTCACTGTTTGAAACAGAAAACTTCAGTGCTTAACGTTGGAGTTGGAATCCGGTTGGACACTTTGCACCATAATTAAGGATTTGACAAAAGCATGCCCACCTTGCAAAAATACCACTCGCACATTTTTCGCTTAAAGTACCCGCGTTCACCCGAATGTGTTTGTACTACGTTATCACTCGATGGTAGGTCAAACCACTTTCCCTTTGTAGAAATATCTGTCAAATCCCAACTACTTTCCTGAAGTGATTTACAATTAATTAATAGAAAAAATCTTTCTTCAGTTTACGTATTTGCACGTATCTCTTCCACATTCTAAAAATCACTCAGGCAATGTGTCCACTTGCCTGAAAAAAGTCAGTCCAAACAGACTATGACAGATTAGCATCCCTTGTGAAAAGACCCGTATGATTCTACACTGATATCATCATAGGCTACATGTATATCGTGATTTTTAGACTATTGACATAAGTATGCTTAGTGATATCTCTATGATAATTCTATAGTGATATCACTATAGATAGTGGCAGTGTTTTTACTACTGATATCAGTATGCTTGGTAATATTACTCAACTTTACTAATATCACCAGATATCGGTATATTTGCACTGCAATCTACTGTACTGATATATACTGATCTTTCCAACAAGGATGTCCACAACCATCCTCGCGCAGCCACCAATGTCACATGCACGTCACGTACTGTAGGTCGCCTTTTTATACATAGGATGAATCTAAGCGCAGACAGCACCTGCGGCCAATCGCAGCCACCAGCAGTAAACGCCAGTAAACCCCCATCAACCGTCCATAAAGCCTCCGAGTCTCAGCAGCAACACAACTGCCTGGACCGCAACAGAAGTCCATGCAGAGAGCCGAGCCACGAGGTCTGGCGGCCGACTTATCTTTTGATTCGATCTGAAAAAGCCATTTGGGAGGTGAATTGGAGCAATTCTCAATTATTTGCCGGGCTTAACCTTAATAGCAGACTCATTCAATTCGACGGAGTGCGGCGATGCCATCAGCGAAGGCCGCAGCCCGCCACAACACGGATTTGTAAGCCAGAAAACGAGAATTTAAAGTTCGTCTCCAAAGCCAGGTTGGATTCCCACTAAAGGCCGAGTTGGGGAAGCGAGGCCTGGTGGACATAAACCCAGCCACGAAACGTCGAAATCAAGTCTAGGTTCCTGCTGAATAATGCATGGCACGCCCCAGATACCGCATAATTGCCAGTGAAACCCCGCGTAATGTATCTTCGGCGGATTCGGAACCCGCTTATTTGCATGAATTCCGCAACTGGCTGCGTCGCTGGAGGCATGGCAACGTCTGGCTTGCGTCAAGCTGGCCTAATCAAGATCAGGCTTGTTACTGGTGCTGCTTCAGACGGTTTTTTTATCCTAACCAAAATGTTACAGCCTTTCCTAGGCTTTGATTATCGAGTGTATATATGTAAATTACGTGACCTTTTTTGGATTTTAAACCCCCCTTCCCCTTTTGTAACCAACAGCCCAACTGCTACACCATGCCTACCCCTAAATATTACATTACCATTTTACCCTTAAATATTACACACCATTTAACAATATTACTTTTACCTCTGCAAAACATCTTCCCACATGAGACACCGCCATTTTGATATCTTTAATCATGATTTTAATGTATTTCAAGAAAATCGCTTTAACGGCTTATTTTAAAATTAGAAACAAAAATTAATGCTGCAAATGAGTGCAATCCGGGTGTGGATCTTAAAGTTTACCAGAAAACTAACCAAAATCGAAATTCTTACTCCTCCCCTTCGTAACCATACATGAAACCCCCACCCTCTCCCTACCTGATGTTGTAATTTATATGTGCTCCCTTTGTGCGTTTGATGCTGCCCTCTATACGTACCCTAGTACCCTACCGTTCTGTCTAAGAGAGGAACAAATGTACTGGTCGACTTTTAGAGTTATGTGTTAAGTTTAGCCTTGACTTTCGCATTTATGATAACGCCACGACATACCATTCAAAGTGGTTTGGAGAACATTTGTTTAAATTGGTGATTCCATGTGCAATAAGGCAGGTAAGGGTTTATTACAACGACGGCATGCGGGGTGGATACAACAAATTGCAGGAGAGGATGATGAGGGGGGATAAGGGGAGATCATTCGGAAATGTGGAGTAATCAAATATGACAGGAAGCGCACCACAGCATTATTTACATCGCTACCTTTCATTCTTCTGAAAATATTCATACATGTACTGTATCTCTTTACAGGGCTCTTCTTTAAATAAAATTTAACTTCCCTGACTTTCCCAGTTGCTTGAACAAATTTTCCTGACCACTTTAACCATTCAATATTCCTTTAGGGGCATGTGTGAGTGTTGTATTTTTTAACCTTCATTTTCCCTTTTCCATTTTACTGTTTTGTTAAGTGGAATAAATACATGTATTTTATTATCATAAGAAATGAAAAAAATATGACACGTGCAAATGTATTTTAAAAAGAGGAATTCGCCTTTTATAAAGATGCAGGATTGACGGTGTAATGTCTCAAGTCTACAGTACTGGATTTAGCACTGTACCTTGTTTGGTAGGCAAAATTCAGCAAGATAGACAAGACATGTAAGCTAATATAAGTGCTTGGGCATGCATGGACACATGCAATACATCAGCATATATAGTATTTTAATGTACGGCCATATTTTGGACATTATATGGCTTGCATGGCCTATTGTACATGTATGTTTTTCACACCCGGGTTTTCAATAAACGTCAAACAAACTCGGACAACCCGTTAACTTGGATACTTTTGATATGCAACATAGCTGTCCAACATAGCAAGGTTCCACTGCACATGTATAAATCCATGGACCAGCCTTCACACGAAGCATCATGTGGCGCCACCTGAGGCAGCACTTAGTCAGTGGGCGATATGGTCGCCGATTAAAGTTGTTGAGGGCATGTGCAACCGGTCGAGCGAGGCGTGAAACGCTCCATCGCTTTGCGGCAGACGTCCGGGTGGCGCCGCCGTCGCAAACAGTCGGCGCCACGAGGCGCGAGGCCTCTGCAGAGCGCACCATTAGAAATATGTATTGGGGCAAGGCGCGCGTCTGCGCAAACACTGCTAATGGCATTATTTCGTTTTATTTACTGCGAGGGAGGGTAAAAACGCGAGCCATTCCGTTTTTCATCATCCTAAAACCTGGCCAAGGACCTCGCAGCGGATGATTGGTGCGCGTTGGAGAGCGGAGATGTCAACACTAACGGCAACTAGCGTCGACTTTTGCATGAAAACGCCATGTCTACACGCGCAATGAAGGGATGTTGCATATTAAGCAGGGCTTAAGAAGCGTCTTGTTCTTTTAATCAGAAATGGTGGGAGGCTGGCACCCGTCCCCCAGCCCTCTCAACGTCGCCTGGTGGAAAGCGCCGGGAGAACTGATGGCGCCCTAAACGTCCCTGATTAAAAAGCAGCGTTTAAACAAAGTTCCGAAGGCCGCCATCTGGAACACGCCAACGGAATATTCTTGGCTAAAACTTTGCTGAAACGTCAGTACGTTATTCAGGGACCACTTCGGAAACAGCAAACGAAGTTCATCTGCATCCAGCACCCATAGCTAATTGTCATGGAGTAATATTTGCCGGGTGATTCAGAAAGCTGGGATCCCCCAGGACTGAAAATAAAAGCGTGGGGTGCTTATAGCGTTTGATATTTTCGTATATATCAATACAACATAGCAGCATGCATGCGTAAATAAGTAATGAGAGCTTCAGAAAGGCAGAGGCTACAATATACTGTTCCTTGAAGCGTAATGTTGATAGCACTGGCTTAAGTAACACCAACTTGAAATATTTAAAGGTGCAAAATCGAATTTGCGATATCAACGTTATTTGCCAAAACGCTTACTTCTTTATATGTGCAGCGGCAGCAAAAACGCGCAAGTTACAAAGAGAATTGGGTGAAAAATACTTGACCCGAACAATGCTAGAACATGCCAACATGCCAGAAACACATTTCTCCTTATGTTGGCCCTATCTGACGTCTTATAGCTGCAAAAGCGCTTGCACCAACCATGGCTTTCAATTTCAACTCAAATCAGTTGCAATTCCACAGACATGTCAGACACGAGAATTGCATCCCATGTGCAAATCCATTTTCTGATAGAAACAAAACAGAGATCGTGGATTTTAACAGCGTTCCATTTCCTTCTGTCACAATATCTATCACGTCCATCTCCACGCTCCACGGGTTTCAAGGTGCCTTCCAGGTGGCAGCACCGTAGGGCCATGCTTGAGGTGAAAACAAGTGCGCGCAGACTTGGGCGTTCTTTACTATTTAAAGTCTTGTTATTTTTGGGTAACCGCTCGTACAAAGCCCGTTCTTAATCAACCGACGAAGGCTAAATGACCCGAATGATCAGAAAGCCGACTTCCACGAGTACACAAATCATCCGGAGAGATAACGAGCCCGATGAGGACCCTCGCAAACACCAAACCCAATGTTTGCGAGGCAACAATCATCCTCGCAATGTCACGGTTGAGGAATTCTACCAGCGGAGATTTCATTCTCTCCGAAAAGCTCATCCGCCCCCGGTGAACATTATTCCAGCTGGCATAACTTAGAGACGAGATCGTTATTAATTATTTATCAAATCCATTTAAGTGATAGGAAGATCGTTTATTACTGGCGTTGCATTATTTAGCAGCGCCTGTTGGAATTATTTACTTCTCCCGGCTGCTGCGAGGCTGCGAATTTTAAAACCGCCGTAATTAAAACCGAGCTTCGGGTTTTGAGCGGAATGCGGCCAAAACGGCGAATAAATAATTAATGCGCCACTCTGCCTCGAATTAATTGCAGTTTACTTTCCCGGACGAGACACCGCTCGAGCACACAATGCCGTCCAACAATAGCGGTGATAATTGTGGAGGAGGAGGGATCGATGACATTTATGCAGTCTCAAAATTCTGCATGCACAAAAGGCTGCTGCAGACTTCAATTTACGTAAATATTTTTTGCTTCAGATTAATCGTCGTCAATTCCAAGTAATATTATCAATATTATTCCCATTTTTGCAGGATTTTTGCAGAAAAAATTACCCTTTTTAAAAGAACGTTTTTGATTGTTGAACAAGACCATGGGATGTCTGGTAATGCAGTAGTGTATTAGTAGCCCTATGCTTTTGTAAGATTTTAGACAGTAATTGGTTTTTACTTTATCTCTAGTATGAGCCAATTACATGTATTAAAGGATGCCAGATCATTGCGTAGGAAGAGCCCGAAAATCAAGTTTTCAGGAGGGAAAAACTAGACAGCTTCGTGTAAAATATTGTTATCACTGATTTGATTTCGTTCAAACAAAAATTTTAAACGTTGTACACCATGGGAAACAACTGTTTTCCTCCAATTTTTCCCCCAAAAAACTTTAGTGCCACGAATTGCGCAACAAAATGTATGTGCCACACGTCCAAAATCCCTATTCTGTTGTGGCGAGTAGAGAATTAATGCATTGTTTTCCTTCATTTTAACGCCAAGGTTTTAAAAAAAATCCTCTGAAACCCTCGGAACACGTGATACCGTAGGCCCAACACGGAATATCTTATTCATGTCCACCTTACCAAGGCTTGCTTTAGTGACATCTATCAGTGTTCCCTCAAATATCTGCAGTTTATAGTGCTGAAATATTTTTCTGCTCTTTCCGTCCAAACAAAGAATACTAAGGTAATGACTAGTGTGGTCTCACAGTACATTTTCCCTTGTGTATTAAGCTGAAAAAATGCTTTTAGGGGTCTGGCACTTACAGCGTTATACAAATTATACACATGGAAATAATCAACGTTTTGTCACCAGAGAAGCAATTTTGCGCGACTTATTCATTACATGATTATAATCATTCATTAGAATAGATGAGGCGACTAATTTTACATGGAAAATTTTTTAGCAGTGCTAACCAAGCCCATTCCTGAACATTTGTGCACTAGAGAATTCGTTTCGCTCAGCTTTAAGTAGCGAAGAAACTAAAAGACATCTTAAATCGAGATGTCCATGAATTTTTAACCGGTGCCCCTATTTCATCGGATTTAAATCCTTCAGAGTTTCTAACAGAATGATATATCTGATCCTTACGTGCATCTTATTTTCAGTTAAAATCCTTTGCCTATAGAAAGCTTTAGTTGGCCTAATTTCTGAGTTGGATTTTAAGTGCTGGCATGCTCTTATTGAAAGAATTATAATGTTCAGTTTAGGACTTACTTAACAAAGCAAAACGAAGCTAACATTGTTTACACTAAATTGTTTTACCAAGCATGGCATATAGATAGGCCTACGGTGCATGCAAAGTGATGTAGGGGGCGCTTTTTCGCCGTTTTTGAGCAACAGGAAGCGGTTAACGTCATCTCCAAATAATAAGTAATACTCAGAATAATTAAAAAATTAAAAAATATAAGAATAATTTGCAAAAAAAATGAATAAAAATAACGAAGCATGAAAATCCTCAAATATGTTAAAGTGAAGCACTATAAGGCTATATATCTTACGAAATATTTAAGGCCGAGTATTTTTGCTTAAAATACTTATAATTGCGAAATTTATTCTTTCCCGCATAGAATTGGCTGTCAATGGTCCAAGTTATTTTTTATAATTTCAAACTATCTCCTTTAATTATAAAAACAAACCTGAATGACACATGGTGGGAAACGCCTACTTTCAGATTTTTAAAATTAATTTAATTTGTTACATATAAACCGGACATTTTCAAATTTCGACAAATAACTCAGGCCCACGAAGGCCACTGATTCTACAGTGAGTCAATTAAATTTAGCGATTATAATACGTATTTGAAGCAAAAATGTGTAGGTAATGTTTGCATGATGTGCAATCCCTGTCAAACCATGTGAAAAACCATAAACCATAAAGTCGCAAGCGCCAGAAAATGAGATAGAAAAACTGAATAACTGCAAGTAGAACTCATGCAGAAAACCTGCAAGACAAGAGGACATGAAATAACCGACCTGTCCGCCAAGTGCCACGCAAATAAAGCCCACTCCACACAAGCCAGCGATGGACAGGTGCTCATAACTTCAGGGAGCAAACAAGTGTGACAGACGTCCCCAGTGTGGTCACAAACAAAAACCTCGCGTGTCACAGGCAATGTTAAAAACACTCCAACCACCGGAAGTGGCGGATGGCGCAGGGCACGATCGTGCGTCACGCCTTTTTTATCGTTGCGGCGCACGTGGCCTTAATTTATAACTGGGATAAAAGGTGCATGCAAACACGAAAAACGCAGATAACAGCCCATAAATCGTGGGCGGATGGGGAGATGATCGAAACCTGCGGGGCCGCCATTATGCGGAAGCCGCGTGGAGCGGTTATTCATCAGCGGCGCAATTGGTGGAGGATCCACCGAGGGAACTGCGAGAACAAGAACTTGGCAAACAAGGAAAATGGCAGAGGAAATTAATTCCGCCATTTTTTCCTTCGCCCGCCCCGAACGGCCCTCGAGCATTCATCAAGGAGGACTCGTTCGGTGGCGAAAACCTTGCACAGAGATAAGAAGCTGCCACCAGAGAGGAACGTCTTGAAACGTTCGAGCACGACCAAGAATTGAGCGGAACTTGCGAAGATAAGCTCTTGAATAATTTGTTCTTTATTTCTGCACGCTGATGAATCAAGGCGAAATTAGGTGCTACCTAACAGGTTCGTACGGAAACGCAACGCATCTGGTGCAAACACGATCATGGCAGGCATATGACCCAAATGGATGCCATAATATTTTGCTTCAAATACGTATTATAATAAGTATTTGAAGCAAAATATGGTACATTAAATGAGGAAACTTGATGAAAAAAATCGAGGCTTCCCTGCATGGAAACCAAGTATTGCGGGATGCATAACTTTTTTTTTGGTTTCCCCAAAACATAAGTTGTTGCATAATGGGCATGCTTCTGGTTTTCATGATTTTTAAAGAAAGTCACCCGCCTCGACATCTCAGGATTCATGAAAATGTCTTGTTTCACCATGCTCTTAAAAATAGTCACAACTCCGGCATGCCAAAAACAGTATTCACACGTCATCGAAACGCTTCCACGAAAATACGTAGAATATTCGATAAAACGTGCCAGGCGTGTCTTGAAAATTTCGCGTTCAAACCACTCAAAGAATACATTTTAGCACATTTATCGCATAATTTGGAACACGTACGCATTTTCCAAAACGTATTTCCTTTTCGAAAGAGTCGAACACATGTTGAGCACAAGACATCGAGTTCTAGATAAGGTGAAATTTTACCGTTCCGAATTGACACAATTTCGACATTCTGCCACATGGCATGGACGCTTGCAAATTGGCATGATAATTAATAGATAATTAAGACTTTTAAAAAACTGACGTCATTTAACGACACTGTTGCAAACCGATCGTGCACTTATGATGTTTTAACAAGTCATTAATTGGACAAGAACGTCTATACTACATGTAAGCCGAACTAACCCTTAAACAACGAGAGCTATTCAGCTTATAGAGTACACCTTAAAGCAAAGAGCAAGCCACACCGATGCCCAACGGATGGCAAATGAGTCATTCAATTGCATAATTTGAATTCCCCAGTAGGATTCTACTTTGGGTACTTTTGGTACGTTTTATTTTTGAACATGATAACGTACAGACGTTATTGACAGGCATCTTTGTACTCAGGAGACAAGAGCTTAAGAGTTTTGCACTATACAAATAACAATTAGACGTCCGAATTTGCAGACCCAGGTCCCTATACCCCTTCTATAGTCGGATCAACAAACGAATAGACAGAGCCTTAACCATTCAGAGCTATTCAGCTTACAGACCATGCCTTCCCTCATAAAGAAAGTCAAGCCTAATCGGCGTCAATGCCCACTATTCCCAGTCTATTCTTTTGTTGATCCGACTATAGTTCATGTGTAACCTCCACTACTAGCTTCGGACGCAGTTCGTGGACAGTCTCTTCAGGGAGAAAAAACATCAATTTAGCAGGATAGTGCCTCTGCTCGGCGTCAGTTGGGGGTGAGGTGAGAGGAGGAGGGGTGGAGGGGGAGGTTTAACAATACTCAGGATCACCTCGATATGCACGGCGTATAATGTACATATTCATGCTAGAGCGATCAATAAGGTGGCGTGACACGCCGATCGCGCCGTAAATCACATTCGGAGTTTTATTCGGAAATAGAAGCGAGAGGCAGATATAGCAGCCCCTGAGCCCGGGCTCCAAATTGCACCCAGAGTGACGCGGGCTTAACCGCTCAATGCAGCCGGCGCGGCGTTGCCACGGTGACGCCTACGAGAACGTGTACTGTTAATGCCTGCAACATGTCAGTTCACTAGGATGCATTACGGTCGAAAAATGAAAAGGTGAGACTAGCAGCTCCCAAGCAATATGCGTCTTTATCCAACGGTGCATTTGAAGATGCACTCCAAACGTTTTGTCGAATTCGTTGGGATGACATGACGCCAAGTTGGGTCGGTCGCGAATTAACGTGATGCCTACGGTGCTGCCACCTAAACGCTGGAAAGACAAACGTGGCGGATGCGCTCGTTTGTCTAAGTACGAAAATGGGGGAATCCAACACACCCAATTTATTGGGCGCACACCACCTGTTCCGAGTGATCACCAACATCATCGCTAAACTTAGCATAAATTCGATTGAGTTCGGAGTACCATGGAAAGATTAGAAGGACACGTTTTAACAATTCGTGGGACGAGTGGACGACACAAAAACGGTGGCAAAATGGAGTTTTGCAGCTCATCAGATGACTGTCGGTCATCTTTGGGCCTAGTTAATTACGTTTATCTCAAAACCATTCGCTAATATAAAGCTATTTCCCCAATAAAACGACATTGCAGGGTGGCATACAGTACTTGAAACCAGCGGTAATCTAGTTGTAACGCACTGGAGAAAAATGTCTTTAGTATGATTTCAGCTGCACAAAACACGATTTTAAATATTTTCGGACACTCTTAACCAATCGCATAGAACTAAAAATCAAGGATAACTAAGGCCAATGTACTTGATGGAAACGATCTATTTCGTTGATAGTACATATTTCAGACATTGTCGATAACCAGTTAAGCAAAACAGGTCGAAACGAGACTAGCGTATGTCTTCCTGCACACCAAAGTATCAAAGCTGGCTCCAACACATCGCAGATACATGTATTTTGTAATGAATGTTAGTGTTAGCAGTGGCCCTTTCGCTGAATAAACAATTCGAATGAAATTCCCAGGAACGTTTCTTAATGCCAATTTAAACGTCTTTAAACCAACTTCATCCTCCTGCACAACTTTCTAATTGGAACGTTTGCTCTACATAACCAGGTAACGAGATACGTTTTCTATAACTTTACAAAAATCTCCAAGGACAATTTCGATTAAACTTTTGGATTCTTTTTGCCATCTTATTACATGTACTTGTATTCAATTATAAGGAGGGTCCACCTTCCGTAAAACACCCTGTATAACGGCACCATGTTTCAAAACACTACATAAGCAGCAAGTGTAACTGCAGAAAATCACGTCGCAAGTCAAAAAATGGCAGCAATCCATTTTAGGCCCATAAACCCAGCGGCACCGCAACTCCTGACAAAAAAAATCTAATATGGCGTAGTTTCCCGGGAGGCAAGAACTCCCGTAATGGCGAATTTATATCAATAGGTTCGGAAATCTGGAGCCATTACCCAGATATGCGGGGAGGGCTGGTGCAGTTGTTCGCCGCTCTGAAGAAATAATCAGGCAGGCAGCCGCGGATAATGTACATAATAAAGGGCACGGTTACATTTATCTGAAAATTTTAAAGTCGAAAGAATAAAACTGCTCACATCATCGCCCGCCAAATGCTCCAAGAGCGTCGTTATTCTTCATGCGCAATGCCTTCTTCCTTGCCACATTTCAATGTCTTTGGCGTTTATGGGGCCGCCTGCATATTCCATGGGCAAAGACTTGATTTATGGCAGCCTACAGTCGTACCATGTTTGCAGATCGGCTGCACTGGTTTCCTGTTGAGACCCGGGCGCTTCAGGTGCATTACGCATGATTATGTCAAGCGCCATTAGAACTGATCAATGTTCATCACAGTTTAGTGTTTTTGTGTGTAGATCAGTTTTCAGGATTGATCGTGCGGCTGAGAGAGCCTGGATTTAGGCACCAATCTGTCCAAAACGGAAGCCAATGTCCCTGCAGATTTGTTCCATCCAATGCAGATAATGTGCTCGTGAAATGTAACCATTTAAGGCTGGACGCTGCCCTTTGGGAACAAAACGTCAATTATCAGATTAGTGTCAAAACGTGAAGTGAACAACGCAGCAACGTCCCACACCGGGGCCACCAGGGTTACAGCACGTCAGCTGAACATATTTGCCAATGTTAGCCAGAAAATGACCTCGTGAAATTTGTCCATGCTTCTATGGGGCCGTCCACAAAGGACATCCATAATCGTGAGAAGTCGACCACTCCCTAATGCATGCAGCACAAATGGTGCAGATGTTGTTACTAAAGTTATTCGGACAAAATGCAGCATAATTGGGGTTATGTAAGCCATAACTGGCCATTTATGACAACTTTAGATAACGCCATATACTCTGTATAGCCACATGATGGACAATTGGATATACAGAATGACTATTAGATAAAAGCCATATACACATGTAGTTGCATACTTAGACATGCATTGTACATATACAGTCGAACCTCGATAACTCAACTTCCTATAAGTCAAATAATCCCCTAACTCAAACTTTTAATCAAGTCCCGAATCATTTCTATACTTTTCTTTAAGAAACTGTCTCGATAACTCGAAGTGA